>PVJC01002763.1:0-76224 GCA_004026665.1 Murina feae | reverse complement strand
AAAAGGCGGCAGGGTTGGAGGGCACCGGGAAGCGGGTAAGAGGCAGCTGTGGGTTCTTGCCCTGCTTGGTGGCTGCCCAGGCCCTTTGCGGGGCACCGGGGAGCGGGAAAGCAAGGCTGCAGGGGCCGGGGTCCTGCTTGGCAGCTCCCCAGACCCCTTGGCGGCACAGGGAAGTGGGAAAGGAAGGCAGCAGGGGACGAGTGAGTGGGAAAGAGTTGGCGGCCTGCTTGGTGGCTTCCCAGGTCCCTTCCGGGGATCAGGGAGCAGGAAAAGGCTGGCCTGACCACGAGGCGGAGTTTTCCCTGCTTTCTGGTGGCTGGAGGAAGATGGGCAGTAGGCAAGCTTGGGAGGCAGGCCGCACCCAGCCCTGGCCACAGCTCAAAAAGAGAACAACATGCAGGGGAGGGCAAGAGTCTGAGAGATCAACATAGAGGGGGTGCCTGCTCCAAGCCTCCACAGTGTGCCTGGGGACAGGTCCCCAGCAGGTAGACACACACAGGAGGACTGCTCCGAGCCTCAGATGCGGCTGGGGGCAGGCCCCCAGTGGCGACACACACACACACAGAAGGCACCTGGCAGACTGGAGCCATCATAGGACATCCACTGAGGGGTCCCAGACTGTCAGAGGGCACAGGCCGGGCTGAGGGACTCCCTCCACCCCGAGTGCACAAATTTTTGTGCACTGGGCCCCTAGTGATTAATAATATGATATATATTTTAAATGTACAGATATATAGATAAACAGATGATAGATAGATAGGTAGATAGATAGATAGATAGATAGATAGATAGATAGATAGATAGATAGATTTTAAGGAATTGGTCATGCTATTATGGAGTCTGGAAAGTTCAAAATCTGCAGGTAGGTTTGCAAGCTGGAGACCCAGGGATAAGCTATCTTGTTTTTCAAGTCCAAAGGCAATCTGCTTCAAAATTTCCTCTTGTTCAAGGGAGGTCAGTCTTTGTTCTATTAAGACCTTCAAGTGATTGAGTGAGGCCTACACCCGGGAAGGAGGGCAACCTACTTTTAAAGTGCACTGATGTAAATGCCAGTCTCATCTAATAACACCTCACAGAAATATCCAGCACAGTGCTTGACCACATGTCTGGGCACCATGGCCCAGCCAAGTTAACAATTAAGATTAAAGATCACAATTCCCTTTAAAAAACATTTAAATGTCCTGTGAAGAAGGAAAAGTCAAGGGGCTCTTGCAGTATTTGGAGAAAACTTTTTGGAAGAGACCGAAGTGGAGCTGCATGTGGTTAGGCGAGAAAGAGCCAAAAAGGAAATAATGAGTTTAGGATGTTGAGAAGGAGATGGCTCACAGACTTATTTTCCAACATTCCCCAAACCAAGAGCTTTTAGTGCTGTAACTAATAGATGACCTTCCTTACTCTGACTCACCATGAGCCATAACCCCAGGGCAGGAGTGGGTACATGAGGGTGTGCAGGTCTCCGGAATATTCTTTACTGGACCACTCTGGTCTCAGGAACATTTAAAAACTCTTTGTAAGTAGAATAATAAATAGTGAAAAACACTATTCCTGGCTCTGTACTCTCATATCTACCAGTACTTTGTGGAAAATGATAGTACTTATCAGAATATATTCTAATCTTCTGTTTGCCTACATCATAAAACATCTCACTGGGTTCATTCAACAAAGACAAAACCCTTAGCTTATTCATCCCTGTGCCTTTGAAGCCCAGCATAGTGTTCTATGTTTGTTATGATGGAACCGGCATGTCCTCTAAAGAAAAAAAAAAAGACCCAAAGATAAGTGATAAACCCCTAAGTCCCCACACTTAGTTCCTCTGCAAAAACTAGTTCATTTCCCATTTATCCAAGTCAAGCTCAGAAGGCTCCTCATTTTCCTCCCCCTCCTCAACCCAACTCCTACCAGCCACAATAGTACTGTGCAGATTCATATTGAATTTACTATCATTTTGTGGATCGCTTTCTTTTCCTAGCCTTCTGTCAGCAGGAGAATTTTCTTTTATTTGATGCTATAAAATACAGTAACCCTGTTTCAGCTTGCCAACTTTAAAGGACTCTTACAAATGGGTATATTTCCACAGACCTACACAATAGGCCTAATTGCATGGATTTGCAGTGTAAGCGGAGGTCGTTTGATTACTAGCTGTTTTGTACCATGAAAGTGCGCATTAATTATTTAAGAGATGGACTTATAATTATTGCAAGCCTTAAGTAATTACCTATAATTTTGGTAAGGGTTAGAAAAACTGATAGTCTAGCAAATTCAGGTTTTAGTCATTAGTAAGATCATAATTACATTTAAATTGCAAAATGAAAATTATGCAATTTATCTCCCCAGTAATGCATAAACATTACAGTGATTGTAGGTTTTAATGGACTATAAAAACTAGAGCAGCAATGGGCAGTCAGGGGCAATTTCAACCCATTGCTATTATTTTATATTTTAAGTGCTTCTTCCATACCATTGCTCTGTCCACTAATCCTTGGGTTAACAATGGAGCTGTAGTTTTTCTTTCAACATATAGCAATGAGCTCTTTGAAGCAGAGGAATAAAGTGAGACTAAAACACTACATCATGCTAAATCTTCAATAACAGTAGTATTTGTACCAGAGCAAAGGAAAGGGAGAAGCTATGTAGGGATTATCATTGTCTCAAAATACTTTCCTACTTGAATTTTTATGTGAATGAGGTTACCATACCTATTTCACAGATTAAGAAACTAAGGCTCAGAGAGGGCATGAGACTCTTGCAGTTGTAATGCTGGGACTAGAACCCCTGCATCCTTAATGATTTGTCTTCACTTCATCATACCATGTGCAGGGTTGAGATTCACTCAGTAACACGTAAGGCATTACATGGGTTGATTTTGTCAGGTAAACACAGTCCTACTGTATTTAGGCACAAAATGATGACATTTTCACAGGAGACCATCAGCCTAAAGTCTTTCCTCCTTTGGTGGCCAACGCACTTGCAAAAAGCAGTTCTAATACCCTCTCTTTTGTGAAGTACTTTCTGGGATAAAATTCCTCACTCCTCCCTTGTTCAAATATCAGCCCAGTAGATGTCTTCATTGTGATTCAGAGTCATAAACAACAAACTGCAAGAAATTGCAATCTCTCCTTAACTGGACTGAGAACCCTTAAAGAAAATGTTTTGGTTCATATATTTTTGGCAATCTGTGAAAGCTGAGGAAATGATTATTAACTAAATCCATCATTAATCAACTATTCATTACTTGTCCACTCTGCTTATTATCCTATGTTAGATGTAGTGAAGGTTAAAAAAAAATAATCATAACATCTATCTGCTCAAGATGCTGTAATCGGCACAGCAAAACAAACAGCAGATGAAAGACAAATGATAATACAAACATATTTATCACCACTGAACAAACTGTACTGGTGTTATAAGTGTTTGCTGAGGTAAGTCATGAATTTTCCTTCCATTGGAATGCCGCAGGTTGCCCAGACACCTATCTGACTTGCTTAAATCAGGTTCAATTTTACCTACATGCAAGAAGATAAATATTTCCTGTTGTCATAACCTAATTATTGGTGGTGCCAACAATAAATATTGACTGAGCACCTCATCTGTGCCAAGCTTCATGCTGGGAAATAGGGCGCGGAAAAGGACAAACTCCAGTCTGTGCATTATTGGCAAGACAGACTTGGGCAGTTCAAAGCAGATGTACACTCTTAATCAATACGAGCTAGAAAAAGGGGCAAAGGGAGCCCTGCTGAGGGGCAGAAGAAGGTGAAAGTGCCTGGGGGGTGGGTGCAGACGAATGCTTAAGGGAGTGTTGGGTTTTAAAGGATATCCTGAAAGGTAGGAAATATCTCAATAGTCAGAGGAGAGGGGTTGGAATGAGTCATTACAAGAGTGGCCAATAGCATGAGTAAATGTATGGGCTATGTTTCATTTGCATCACTGATATTTCAGGCTGTGAAACTTTGATGGTCTCTTAAAGTAGCAATTTATGCAGATTGCTGAGTTGTGCTAGTTCCCATGTCCTAGTTTGATCCTGTCTTATGATCCTGGCCCCCAATTCAGTGAGGAGTATTATTTGGATGGCCCACCAGGAACCCCATTCCATGAGGGGCTGTGCACTGAATGACCTTGCTGTGGGTATAAAGTGCCTCTTTTAGGGGCATGAAACTGATTTTTAGAACAGAGTGTTAGATGAAATTTGCTGGTTAAAAAACTTAACTGCTGCCATGGCATGAAGGAATCAGGTGGAGATATAACTAAAAAAAAAAATGCATTTCTTCTCACATGACAGTCCAGTGCTATTAGGAGGAACAGCAAAAACAATAATTATACAACCTCTGCTCTGGGGAAACTTGACAGTCAATGCAGGATAAGAGGTAAGATCAGGCAAGTACATAGATGGCTTAATGATAGGGGGGATTTAACTGCCACAAAGAACTGATGAGTGCAATAGAGGAGAAGGGAGTGCGATCACTTGGGCTGGGAATACTGGCTACCATTTTTAATTAAGGCTTTGGCATTTAAACTTGGTTTTTAAAGAAAGGTATGATTTGCCATGACTGGTTTGGCTCAGTGGATAGAGCATTGGCCTGTGGACTGAAAGGTCCCAGGTTTGATTCCAATCAAGGGCATGTACCTCGATTGTGGGCACATCCCCAGTAGGAGTTGTGCAGGAGGCAGCTGATGGATGTTTCTTTCTCATCGATGATGTTTCTAACTCTCTATTCTTATCTGCAAAAAAATTAATAAAATATATTTAAAAAATAAAGAAAGGTATGATTCTATGAGTTATAGATGAAGGAATGAAGTCTCAGAGGCAGGCAAATAGGTGGAAAAGCAACTATCATATGTGTTAATTGGAATTATTTTGGTTATAAGTGACCGAAGAATCTACATGCCATAGCTTAGGTAAAATATTGAAATGAACAAACATTAAGGCTTGCAAAACTGTGTGACAGGCAAAGGTATAGCCAGCCATGATGACAAATGGAACAAATGGTTTGAAAAACATCAGAACTCACTGCTATCACCCCATCTCTGATTCTCTCAAGGTGTTACTTTCATTCTCCCAGATTATGGGGCAAGTGGAATGCTGGTCTATGAAGTATGATCTTTGTGCTTGAGATGGTATTTAGCACACTTGGATCTTGAATAGATACTTTTCATCATATTATTTTACCTGGCTTTTCACTAGCTCTCCATTAAGTCAAGCCTCTATGGATTAGTTGAAAGAAGACTTATTAGGTAGAAAAAAAGGTTGAGATTTTATCATAAAGACCAAACAGGTAAATTGGGTAGGATAGAGATAATAATATAAAGTATTCACTTCAAAAGCATTTTATTTACCAGATGATGTCTAGTTTTGATTGTGAATGCACCTACATGTACGGCATAGTGGAAGCCGAGGTGGTAGTGCTCAATGGCTTTGTTATCCTGAAATATACCTTGCTCTCCTGGCCCCACAGGGCTGGCTCAGCAGAACCATCTTGGTGAATAGCAGCTTCCAAGCCTGTATGTTAACTCAGCTGACAGCCAAGTTCTAGTTTTCTTTAATAAAATACATCTGCTAGGAAGAGTGGAAAATGTTGACTCCGCGGGGACTTTCATCATTGTTTTCCTTCAGAGAATGAAAACAAACTCTTCTCCTTCCCAAGGACATCACACTTCCTCTAGCATTATGGTTGGAGAAGGCTTTGTGGAATTTTCTAACTGTTGCCATCTAAGCTGTCATGTAAGAAGAAAGCATTATTTGAACTATCTTTCAGTGATTAAGGGTTTTCAAGCTTTGTCCTCTTTTTCTTCCATTCATCTTCTTTGAGCTAGATGTACTTACAAGGGAACCAACGCACCCCAGTTGCTAAACTGAGAACTAGCTTTATTTCTTGTGTATGATGAAACTTCCTACCTAATGAGATATGGTAACAAGCCCAGCACTGAGAAGCTGACTTGTCAAGAAATGATGACAGGTGGGCTGGGTCAGGATTTTGATAGCAACAAATGAGGTAGAAGGAGTGCCAGTTATCTTTGCCTCAAACAATTGCAGGCTTTTGATGTCCTGGCTAGAGAGAAAATTGTTCTTGCTCCAGTCACAGTAAAGGCTATGTCTTATTCTTGGGCAGGGATTAGGTCTGGGATAGCTGAGAAACAAGCCCCACACCAGATCTTTGAGTGACTGATTGCTACCTATGTGTACCTCAATGGGACATGAGCTATGTTAAATGCCAGTGTCTGGGGTCAAAACTCAACAGTTACATTTGTTTACCCATATCTGGGAAGCTTTGTGTATGTGAGGCATGCTCGGAATGGTGGCCACCAAGGTCAGCAGGGAAGAAGAACACTCAGGATTGATCCGTAGGCTGCAGGCAGAAGTTGTAGAGACTGAGTCAGTGTCCAAAGTTTTCTCCAGAGGCTGAGGCATAGTGCTTAAGGGTGATCACAGGCCCAGATGAGGTTGAGCAGACACCTATATGAACAGCATCTGAACTACCTACAATAAGAAGGCATGACGAGCTTGAGAGACCAGATAAAGTGGATCTAAATTAGGCAGGTTCTCTCCATTCTCAGTAAGATATAGCAACCTTCCAGGAATGGGCCAGGATTGCACAGTAGAAAGACTCCAAGGGCTGAGTAGGAATAGAGATCTCATTTTGGTGAACTGGCATTTAGGAAGGCTGTGGAGCCCAGAAAAAGACTGGGCCATGAGGCTGGGTAACTGGGGAAAATAGAGTGAGAGTCAAGCAGAGGTGAGTGCTTTGGCCTGCTGGGCCTGAAAAGAACCGTGGAAGAGCGATGACTTCCAGGATATACAGATGCAGGACTCACCCATGCTAGGCCTACATTCATTTACTTTTATCTCAAGTGTCCCTGGATACTGAGGCTGAGGCTGCTGAGTGGCATTCTAGCTTGATCAGACTTGGACCTACCTTGCCTCCTCTGTGGTGTCCCTCAGCATATCAGGCAGTTGGGCTTGGGGAAGACCAACACAGGGAAACCCCTTTGAGCCTAACCCTGTCTTGGGATATTTTCTGATTAGATCCATAAGACTGGCAATGGCAAATAAACTCTACTGTCTCTCATCACTAGAATTTCCCTTGAAAGGATCCTTATCTGTCATGGGTGCTACAAAAGTGTTCTTGATGACCTAAAATGCCACCTCAAGTCTAAGATATTTTTAAAGTATTATTACTTTATTCTAAATAGCTGAGGTTTATGACATGTAATAAAAATAGCTTGTTTTACTTTATTATAAATGTAATACATGCTCATCATAGAACAGATGGAAAAATGTTAATAAAAAAGAAGTATTTTATTAGGATAACTATTGTCTCTGAAGGATAAATAGCTCAAGTTGGTGAATGAAATAAGACTTTAAAAATCTTGGAGTCATTTTTCCCTGGGGTTTTGGTGGTGTTTGGCCAATTGCTTGTAGATGTGGAGAGGTAATCTTTCCATTAACAAATGCAAGGCAGGCAAGGAAGGGCATAGAGGATCTAAAACAAGAAACAACAAAAAAACCTCTTTTTTTGACATGCATTTTTTTACTTCCATTTGAGTGTAGTCTTGTCTTCAAATATTTGAAAATTCACTTCAAGAAAAATAATAAAATCTTGGTGCAAGAGGAATTGAGATGCTTTCCAATTTCCCATCTTCAATAAAATACTCCCCAGTGTGTCTCTGAAAGTCACTCTGGACAGGAACTTGACAGCGCTGGTTCATTTCCACGGTGGTGAGGGAGGATACTGGGAGGGTGGCACTGAACTAGCACAGCGATAGGGGGAAATGGTCTCACAGCCAGGGGTGACAAGATTCTAAAGCTCTATGTGCAAACAATATGGCTAATTGTTCTGAAAGATCTGAGCATGGGGTGGAGGTGTTGCTTCTAAAGCTACTGGCTGCATGATACTTACTATCAAAGAGCTCTCAAAATCATAGACCCAGTAGAGCCACTCAAGTGGACACAATGGTTGTTTATTGTGTCTGCACTTACTTAAAGAGAACCAGATTATCCATGTGACTCAGTGTAGAGAAGAGTGCTGAGGTCAGGCAAGAGCAATCTCCCAGCTTCTGCCTCTGGCATCCTCACAGCCCTCTCGTGAGTCCATTTTCCTGAATATCTGATTCATTGTCCCCAAGTCTCTGAGGCTTTCCATTATTCTTTGGCTCTTGCTATCAACCTCACACTACAGTTTCATAATAGTCTGGATTTTACAGGTGTCGGGATATTTGTCTGCCCAGCCTGACTCTTTCCTAGGAGATGCTTTTGCCTACAGATCCCCATTCACCCTGACCTTTCAGGACATTTCCAGGTAAGTCCATTCCAATAAAGAACAGTAGTAATGTTGATTAGATGGAAAAGCTCTATTGGAGCTAGGACAAAAGAACAGTCAACTAGATGGGGTTCAGGGCTGAAAGCTCTGCCCCTTGTGAAAAGAAGGGTAAGTCAGATCCAGAGCAAAAGGCAAGGCACTCAAATGCTCCACATGTAGGCCATGGTTGGTACGTTGCAGATTGAATCTCAGCCACGTGTCACAATCTTCATTTTCACGATGCAGGTTGAGAGCCTAAACTGAGGTCCCCCAAGATGGAAGTTGCAGACCTGGGTTGAGACCCCAGGCATTCACTATCATTATCCTTATTACACAGAGACCTGAGACCCATAACTTGGGAAAGGTTGTTTCCCAGAAAGAGCACAGAAAAAAGGTGAAATGGGTGCTTTGAAGCCAGAATCTAACAATTGTCCACCACAGTGCAATATCTACAGCCACAATTCTTCTGCTACATAGCATATTTCTCAAAATACTGTCACTTAACATCATTCAATATTCCAGGTACAACTGAAAACACGCCCACATCTTTACCAAAAAAGAGCAAATTAAACTCCTGTCAATCATGTCTCCAGCTCCACATCCAGAATCTCTGCTTGATATTTACTTTGCCTCTACTTCTCCGTGAGCCTGTCTGGATATTTGACAGTCTATGAAGTAGACAGTTAATTAAGCTGCCACCCACCCAGTCTACACACCATGTGAGTCAAAGAGAAGAGAAAAGACGCTAATTAATTTAAATACAAAAATGCATATTTGACATCAGCCACATGCCTAATTTACACCCGTTTGTATGTCCCAAATGAGCTCTTGATCTTCCCCTAATCTTCCCATCTTCCCATCTCTGTGACTTAGTCAAAAAAACTTGGGGACATCCTTGACCCCTCTTATACTATATCACATCTGTCAGCAAGTCTCATTGGCTGTACTTTCAAAATGTGTCCAAAAGTCAACCACTCCACACCCCTTTCCTGTTTTAATCCAGATGCAAATACCTGTGACTTTTGCTAGGATTGATGCCATGTGCTCCTAACTCACCTGCCTGATCCTTCTCTTGTCCCATTACAGTCTATTCTCAACACAGCAGCCAGAATGAACCTGTTGAAAGGTTGTCAGATCAATATATACCATCCTGCCCTAACCCCGGATGGCTTCCAGCACTCTGCTGCTAGAAAGCCAACTCCTCATCATGCCTTCAGGATATCCATGACTGGGTCCAGTGACTCCCTGAAGGTGACCACATTCCTCACTTACTCACTCTACTCCAACTACCCTGGCCTCTTCACTGTTCCTCCCATGTGGCTGGCTTGTACCCACCCAAGCATGTGTGTACTGATTATCTCTTCTACTTGGGAATATCCACATGACTTGCTCCCTCAAAATTGCTTCGCGTTCATATTCAAATGTCACCTTCTCAGGAGACATGCCCTGACCACATGTTTTGTTTTTAATAATTCTTTACTGTTGAAAATATTACGTAGGTCTCCCTCTTTTCCCCATTAACCCCCTCCAACCCTACCCCGTTCCAGGCCTTCAGCACCCTATTGTCTGTGTCCATGGGTTATGCACGTAAGCATACAAAGCCTTTGGTTGATTTCCTCCCGCCCACCCACCCTCCCCGGCCTTCCCTCTGAAATTCTGCACTCTGTTCTATGCTTCCATGTCTCTGGATCCACTCTGTTCATCAGTTTATTTATTATTTAGACCACATGTTTTAAATCCTCCTCCAACACCCAGATCTCTTTTTCTGCCTTCATTTCCTCCTGTATTCCTTATCATTATTCTAGAATAATATATATTTTATTTGTTTATGTGTTTTATTATCTGCATAAACTCAAGAAAGAAAGAGAATCTTGTCTGTTTTATTCATGGCTCTGTCCCTTTTGTCCAGATAGTGTTTGACACAGAGGAGGCACTCAATAAATATTTGTTGAATCAATAAGTGAATGCTTGAACTGCTCATGGGTCCATAGCTAGTGTGCCACCAATCTGTAATTGTTCTCTCTTCCTGTACCCATTCCATTTCCTTGCCTTTTCACAGCACTTCAGTCAATGGGGGCTGTTGGGCAGGCTAAGATGACTCAAATCTGCATCCTCTGGGCTCTGAGCCCTTGGTACACCTGCTGTGCAGAGTTACTGTCATCTCCCATTAACTTTTATTGTAGGTCACAGTGGTATGACTATCCCAGGGGTCCCCTGAGCTCCATCTGAACTTTTCCTACTCCTTACAATGTAAAAGCAGCCCAATTTCCCCTTGATACTTCAGTCATTCCAACCCACAGGGTAATGGATGGTAGAAAATATCCAAGTGGCCATCTAAGCTTCCAATTCCACTCTCTCCTAATGGGTCCAAGAAGTAAAATATTTATAAATGAGCATTAGATATGTTCATGATAAATGCCTTTCTCACTTTCTCCTGGGTACTGGGCCCTGTACTCTAGCTATGGTGGAAGCAGCATCATAGTCTGGACCCTGATGAATAGCCTTTAGAAAGACAGCACCCAACCATGAAGGTATTGTCTCCCAGCTGGCACCATCATTGAGCCATCAGTAAGCTATTCCACCTATCTGTGAAGTCAGATGCTTGTGGGTGACAGGATTCATGGTAAGAGTGGACTGCATGGGCATCAGCTCGCTCCTCTCTCCTCTACATGTGGAGGACGTTTTTTGGTCAGAAGCAATGTTGTGTGAGGCAGTGAATAACATATTCAATAACTTGACAGATGGCAATGCGGGTAGAGGCCTGAGAAGCCTAGAAGTAGAAACAAAATCAAATCAAGAATAATGGTTTGCTACAACGGGAAAAATTGCAGAGCCTTCCATTATAGGAAGAGCCCTGTGTAATTAATCTGCCACCAGGTAGCTGGATGACCTCCAAGGAATATGTTATCTTATCTGTTCTCCCTCATGCCCAAGGCTGGTTACTGATGTCAGGTCACTGGTCAATTTAGAATGACAGTCGCTTACAAGAGGGACTTGGTGGGAGGAAGTCCATATTGCTCAGCCTGTTCCTAGCATCCATCCTTTGTGCCATAGCTGCCATTTTGTTCACTGGGCTGTTTCATGAGTATTTGAGTATTTGTAGAGGAAGATGGATAATATCAAAGAAAGGGTCAATCTGTCCACCTGATTATTAAGAGCATCTTTAGTAGTGGGGGCCTTTTGGCAGCCATTTACATTGGATACAAATATTCTCATATTCTGGCACAATGTAAAATTTCTATCTACATATTTCTTCCCCAAACTGCGTTGTAACCAATAATGTGGTCTTGATCATTTCAATTCCCTGTTCAGTGTAGCCATCCTAGCCTGCTGTCTTGGAATTCTTCATTTGCTTTATGTTGTCTATACTAGCCAGCAGCCTTGCTAATCTACAGTGATTGTGTGACTCTAGGTGATCATGGACAATAGTATAATTAGCTGCCTTTGACATCACTTATAATGATTTGGAGAAGGGAGAGCTCCAATAAATGATAACAATACTAAAAAAAAGGAGAGAAAAAGAAAGAAAGGAAGAAAGAAAGACATTCAAAATAAACAAGAACCAAGGAAACTCAACCGTGTGGATAGCATGAATTTTGATTGTCCCACAGAGCACAGTGGTTGGAATAAATGAGCAAGGACCATCCTTATGCTCATTGTCACTGCTCAAGCATCACATTCTACAGAGGATGATCTGATTGATCCTGCTTAGGTGCCATCCATACCTTGGCCTCTTGGCTATTCCCAATGATACCTCATAGGAGAGAAGCAATTTCCCAAAGGTGATACCAAGATGCTAATATCTTCCAGCTTGTGTGGCTCAGTGGTTGAGTGTAAGTCTATGAATCCGGAGGTCATGGTTCAATTCCCAGTCAGGACACATGTGGGCTCCATTCCCAATAGGGGGTATGCAGGAGGATCCAATCAATGTTTTTTTTCCCTCATCATTGATGTTTCTTTCTCTCTTTCCCTCTCCCTTCTTCTCTGAAACCAATAAAAAAATATTTTTTAAAAGATGCTAATGTCAAAGGAAAAATGAACACTAAATAATCATAAACTCTACAAATGCTCACTATACTAAACCCTTTGGTCTACAAATGTTTGAGGTGTCCAGGGGTCTTTAGTGGGGACAGTTGTAGTGCTTGGTGGAGTGAAGTGACTATTAATCATGAACTTACTTAAAGAGTTAGTGCATAAATAAATATTAGATTCTTGTCACCACCTACCTTTCTCTTCACTCCATTCATCTCCCTGTCCACAGTCTGAGCTGCTGATCATAATGTTTGATAGGTCACAACCACTCACATGCAGCTCAGATGTGACCTTTGCCCCACTGACCTGTGCTCTGGCTTTTAAAAAATAATCCTGACCTCAAGCATGAACATCAGACCACACAGATCGCATTTGGCTTGGAAGGTAGGACTATAGTTATCCCGGGATGCTGGCTCCAGCCTCTGACTCTGGTTAGGTTCAATATCAGCTTTCCAGACATGGACTCATATAAGAAGCTTCCACAAAGAGGAGGGGGAAACATTCATAAGCGGCTGTGCTCAGCTTCATGGCAGGGTTTCATTAGGTCTTAATGAAGTTGGGCCTGCAGTCCTGAGGTCCTTTTTAATTTCCACTTGATCTGGCTCAGCCAGTTCCTTACTCCTGAGGCCCCTCTGGAGAGCTGAGCAATTCCTGGGCTCAGGTGTCATCCAGAACTAAAGCTAGGACAGAGGAGTAGAAAGAACTGGAAATATACTTTCTCTTGTTTCCAAGAGTAACAGCACTGGGTCTCCCAGACATTTTTTCTGTGTGATGAACTCCAAACTCTTGAAAGGAGCCCAGAAGGGAACGCAGGCTGTCATACCAGAGAGCCAGGACTCCTGCTCCAGCTCTCGCCACTCATCTCTTTCCTTTCTGAGCCTCAGTTTCCTCTCTGTGGACAATTGTAAAGAATAGTATCTGAAAAAATATGGGTGTGCACATGCATGCATATTTCTCATCCATACAAAAAACTTTGCGTTTTGCAAAGCATTTTATCTACATTATTTTACTAACTTTGGGGCTTCATTATTGTTAAACTGATTTTATCCATGAGAAAACTGAGGATCATAGTAGGGACCAGATAATAGACGACTAGCTGGCCTCAGAATCCTGCCTGTCTGACTCAGAAGCCTGTGCTTGACAGCCTTACTGCCTCTGTGCCTACATTACGAATACCGTGTCTGGGGCAGAGTGGCCACTCCATAATCATTGCTACTTTATTTGAACATATGCTTAATTTCCGTGCACATGAGTCTAGCTGACTCTGTGCACGTGGGTCTGGCTGCCACGAGCAATATTTCGGCAGTGCTTGTCACTGAGAGCATTTTCATATGCTAATAGGAATTAATAATTCATGTTCCGTAATCTGCCTGGTATTTTTTCCGTCCCCATTTCTCACTGGGGGACAAAGTGGACGAGAGACGATGTTTCCCCGGAGGGAAGGCCAGGCCATCTGCATAGCTTTCTCTATGGAGGGCTTGGAGGGCCTGCCTCGCTCTTGCTGAAGGCGGGAGGATGACTGAGGGGGATTAGGAGGCAATGCCAGCCTTTGCTTCAGGGAATCCTATGGGCCTTGTGCTGGCAGCTGGGGAGCTGCAGGGAGCTGATCTGTCTGCACAGGGAGTGCGCTCTGCTGCTGAGCATTTCTGTCTCGTCTGACTTTTCACAGCAATTGTTTTAAATCAGGCGCCCTGTGATTTTTCTGGACTCTGTCGAGCCTGAATAAGCTCTCCCTGGGAAGCAGGCCTCGCAGGACATGAGGGCTTTTCCTATTTAGGCTAATGTCTGTGTTACCCTCGAGCTCAGAGGAATTTTCCAAGCCACTAATTTGTACTTTGCCAGGAGACCAGAGTGATGAGTGGTATTATATTTTAGGCTTTCTAAATCGGAGCACTGCTTTTGGGTACTAGATGTGCTCAATTTCTTATTTCCTTCAACTCAAAAATTCAGCAGTTTTTGTTGTTCTTTGTAAAAATGCAGCTGGGTTTTTTCAGAGAAATCCTTGTGGCCTCTCCCCTCAACCTGCCAAATGATAACTTTTGGTTCTTAAAGTTCACTGAACACATATTTATCATGTGCCCATCTGATGTCAGGCTCCAGGGTAAGTGCTGCTGAGGGTATAAGGATTAGGGGTTCATTTATTTATTCAACAAGTATTTATGAGCACCTGTTATGGACCAGTTACTGACAGGTGCTAGAATGGAGTCCATTAGGACTATATTTTGCTTCAAACATCAGAAAACCTAACAATAGCGCCTTAAGTAAATAACGGTTTCCTGTTTCTTATAGATCAAGAAGCCTGGACTCAGGTAATTACTGGCATTAGAGTCAATAGGCTCTTTGACTTCTGGGATATTTCTGTTAGTCACTGAGCCTCTTCTTCACAGCTCGTAATGGTTGCTGTGGCTCCAGCCATATCTTCTACTTCAGGCAGGGAGCAGGAAAGGTTGAGTTAGCTGAGTTAGAAATTTTTACCAAGAAAACATAAACTTTCACCACATCACCCACCCTTAGCCAATTCCCCCTTATATTTCACTGGTCAAGACTAAGTCACTAGTCACTCCTAGGTACCAGGAAATCTGGGCAGGGCTGTCATGATTCGCTTTGATTGGCCATGCTCCCCCTTGGGCTTCTGTTAGGAAGGGAGGATGATATTGTATAAACTAATAGTAGTTGCAAAAATACTAAATGCAAGAGTCCATGTCTTTGCCTTCAAGGAACTTATCACCTGGCGGCAGAGGCAGGGGAGAGGGTGATAAGACAGGGGATCAGGGGAGGGAAAGACCACAGTTACAAAGCACCTCACACGCTCGAGTTCATTTGCTTCTCAATGTAAACCTGTGCATAGGCGGAACAATCATCAATAGTCCCATTAGATAGATGCCCTCATCTAGAACAGTGAGGCACAAAGGGGTTAAATGATGGTATTCGGGGGGCCACGTGGGTGATATATACTAATCCAAGGAACAAAATCTAGGTCGGCTTGAAACCTGGCCCTAGTTTTTTGCCTTCCAGGAGGTAACAGTAGGCCTCCGCACAGATCACCTTTCCAAGCCAGATAAGGACCGGGGCCCAGAGTTTACACAGGAGCAGAAAGCCCATGGATGAACGCCAAGTAACCCTGAGGGGTAGCTGAGACTAAAATTCTGCCCTGGCCAGAAACATTGTGAGCAGACCTGGTCCTTGTGGATGGTATCCAGAAGCAAGGAGTTTCTAGTAACTTATGCTCGGCTGGGCACCTAGAGCTCACCTAGACAGACCCTGCCAACTGGGAATTCCTTTATATTCTCTCTCATCATTCCCATTCCTTACCTTAGATAGCTTACAAGAGTGCCCAATCAACACTTCTGAGTTAGAATTAACATGTCTGATTTCTCCTTGCCATTATTCTTTATAGGAAGATTGATCTGAGCCTTGTCACCAGTCTTCTCCTTTGGCTGGCCAGATGAATCTCTCTCTCTCTCCCTGTCTCTCTCTCACTGTCTCTCTCTGAAAACCTGTGGCCTCAGATTTGGCTCCTCTGTGTACCACAAGCTTCAATTCACAGACTTTGTTCAATAACATGCTTGACACTTGTCCAGTGCTCTCACCCTATTCTGATCATCTAGAGTTGGACACATACAGCATCTGTCATTTTACCGCTTTATATTGAAAATCAGCAAGTGGCCAAGGCACTTGCATCGTGGCCTTAGACCATTGTCCAAACCTTACCTGCTAACCTACTTAACCACCAACTCACCATTCTACCCGTCCACCACCTTCCCGATCCTCACCCACACACATATTCCCAAAATACCACCGATGTGATAAATGTTAAAGCAAACATTGAATAAATGAGTGGTGGATTAACCCTAAAAGGTAGATATTTTTAAAAGAAAGACCAACCATATTTTAATAGTTATTATTTAGCTCATATTCATTGGATATGTGGCAGAAATCCCAAGTTGCTGGCCTTGCTGCTGGTGGGTATTTCTACCCAGATGACAATGTCGCTAAGTTCCTGACCTCCTGCTGTTTACCTTTCAGAAATGCAAGGTCTCAAACTGACTTGCCCAAGAAAGCCTGCCAGATAAGAACTTCCTCCTAAATGCACCAGGTCCGCCTCTCACTGTGCACATCTCTCAGGCAAGTTCCTTACTTTCAGCTTTCAGATTTCTCACTTAGCAAAATAACCTGCTCTCCCTACCTCACAACTCACTCCAACTACTAAGCATACGGCTACAAGTGCTGACATCTGAGATTAGCACTTTCCATGTCACATCACATTTAATTTTTACAATTTATCCTGTAAGTGCTGCTATCTCCATATAACAGATGAGGGCCTTGAAGCTCAGAGATGATACAAAACTTGCCCAGGGTCACACAGCTATGAGTGAGACAGGGTTGTAATTTGAACCCAGGCTTGTCAGATCCCAAACCTGTGTTCTTAAGCACCAGGCAAATTGCCCCTATGCAGACTTTGTTGTGCCCCTCATTAGAGCTTCAGCACCAGGCAGTGGATATTTTTGTGAAGGTGGAAATATTACATACCTGTGCTGTCCAGGGTGGCAGGCACCAGACACTTGAAATGCAGCTGGTGCAACAGAGAAACTGAATATTTAGTTTTATTGTACTTTTAATTTATTTACTTTAAATAGCCCCGTGAGGACATTGGACAACACAGCTCTGGAACATTAGCAACTATTGGGGAAACTGAGGTCAAATAAAATGACCGATTTCCCTAAGGTAGCAGACGCTAAAGGCTCCTAGCTCTCACAAAAAAAAAAAAGAAAAAAAGAGTTCTGAGGAATGAAAAGTCATTACAAACTTTTGACCCCAAATTGACTACAGAAACATGCCCGCCCTCACCCCCACCCATAGAAATGCCAATAAATTTGATATTGACACTATAACTCCAACTTTTGTGAATACGATGAGAACTGTGAGAGAGCAGTTTGTTCGGGGTTCATGAAAAGGTCATCTGTCTATACCATTCTCCTCCACGTAACATTACAGAGAAGAAGTAAACATTTAGTCAACTAATGATTGTTTAGCAACAGTTGGCAACAAGACAAACAAAACTTAAAAAAATAAACTCGAAGTAGAGGGTGGCAGACAGCATTTAAAGAGATATGTTTGCAATTGAGCCTGTTGACAAGGGGGCCTCACGGCTGTGGGTTAGGTGATTCAGTAGGTACAGAAGCCTGGGGGCAATCAGGCCAGCAGGCCCTGCAGAAGGTCCAGGTGTTGCCAGTACAGGAATGCAGGGCACTAGGGAGGAGGCTGCAAACACCTCCCTGCCTTCCAGATGAGCCTATCTTACCCACTAGCTAAGGAAGTTAGTAAAGGTCACCTAGACCTTGTCCTGTCTCAGGCATCCTAGTTGCTTTCTCCTGTGTGAGTTCCTTAGGGACTCTGAGATGACTTTCTTAATGAAGTTATTTATCATTATTTCATTTCCAGGAAATCAAGACTAGTGTTGCCGTGGGAGAAGAGTAGGAAATGTCTTCTGTGTTCCCTCCCTCCCGGGGAACAGGACACTAATCCAGTAGAATTCGGCCCTACTTAACCTCAATTACTCATTTAACCTTAATTACTTCCTTAGAGGCCTCATCTCCAAATATGGCCACAGGGGCGGGTTAGACCTTACCTCATACATTTTGTAGGATCAGATATATTCAGTCCATAACAATAACCTCATTCATTCTGAGAGGGTAAGAGTTCAAAGCATCACTCACCATTTCTCCAAAAAAAGTTCTAAAGAGGCGTATCAGGTGGCATAAAAGACATATTCATGTTTGTCCATGTAAAAGGATTTTCCCCCCACTTGAAGAGCACATCTGGCTATAGTTATCATCATGCCTGCCCCTTAGTAGGCGCTCACAAATGTTTATTAATGAATATATAGCGTTCAGCCCATAACATTGCTTGCACTATTAAGGCTCAAATGAAGTCACAACCTATGCGTGTAAATGAAATGCTGTTGTGGTGGCATGATTTCAGAGCCAAAGACACTTGTAAGTCAGCAGAGCAGTGTTCCGAATAGTGTACTTTAAACAGATTTATCCAGGGGAGATGTTCTCCCTACCCACCTGCACTTCGCCCGTTTGAAAAGGGGGCAATTGTTTGCTGACTAATCTAGGTGAGATGTACAAGCCAGATTGTCTGGTACACGTTGATTTCATAATTGCTTCAGTGTTTGAGAAAATGGGTCCTCTGACATTCATTATTCATTTCAAATAAAATATAAAATACACAAAGGATTCTTTTCTAGGGTCAAAACCTGACTTCAACCTTCTCTCCACTCTCCCCCACCCCAACCTGAATTGTTAAGGGCTAGTGAAAGATGAGGCAGTGGGAGGGAATGAGGGAATATGTGATCTTCTGGAAGGATTCAGTGGTTGGAAGTAGCAGCAGCAGTCACTGTGGAATTCAATTTGCATTGAATTGCTGTTGCATCATTTACCATTTTCATGACCCTGGTCAAGGAATTAAACCTCTATGAGACTCATTTTGTAAAAGCTAATATTGCCTTTCCCACCGGGCTGTGGTAAGGATCAAGTTGGATAATTTTTCTGTAGTATTTAGCATCATGCCTGGAACTTAATAAACAACCTACGCGTGTTAGTTCTATCTGAATGTGTAATAACACACATCATTTGACATACTTTTCAGAACAGGGCTGTCCAGGTCATGCACATCAGGATGCTGAGAGGGCAATTTGCTCACTGGGTGATCAGTGGGAACATTTGTTCCCAAATGTGTTATTTTGAAATAAATTAGTAAGTTTTTAATTCATGTAAGTGAGCCATTTAGATATAGGTTTGCTGTGGTGATTTTAGGCAGAGACCCAGAAACCACTCCAGATACTGTTGACAGGAAGGAATTTAATACAGGAAATTAGATACTGAATAGGAAAGCCTTGTCTTTCCTCCTGAGTCTCTCCTTAACCCTCATCCTGCCACCCATGATACAGGGTGGGGCAAAAGTAGCTTTACAGTTATAAGTCCGCCAAGCACAGACTTTATTCTTGTATTATTATTGACTAGGACCCCAGGGCGCAATTCGAAATGGCTAAGCGCGACCCACCAACCTGTAGCCTTGTCTTGACACCAGAACCTGTCCACACAGAGCTCCAGTGTGCCTGGCCCAGCCCCCCAAACCCTCTGGCCTTCTCTGGCCCTTCAAGCCCCACATTCAGTCCCTCCAGTGGCCTAGGGCTGATCCCGCCTTCTCTGGGTGCCTCCCTGCTTCCGCCTGGTCTGTAGAGCAACACTACGGCTCCGCCCCTTCGTGGCAGCAAAGGAGAGTGTGGAAGCCTCCTACCTGCTGCGCTGTGCTCCTTCCCCTGGCAGGTGGGCTGTGGGGCACTGAGAGTGCGAGTGGCAGGTGGCGAAGGACTGCTGAGGGGATTGCTATGGGCTCTCACCTTTGCCCTCCCCTGCAGGATGGTCCCACCTCCTCCAGGTGCCTCCCCACTTCCGCCCCATTTCCAGAGCAACGCCCTGGTTAATATGCTAATGTCCTGGTCATTACCTATTACTGTGTATCTACCATTAGCATATTAGCTCTTTATTAATATAGATTATTTATTGGATTATTTTTCTATACAAACAACTGTAAGCCTACTTTTGCCCCACCCTGTACTTATGATACTAGATGTGTGGGAGTTTTTCTCACCCCAAGCAATTCTTTGCAACCCAGCTGGGTGTCCTACGATTTAACTCAATTCTGACACTAACTACCTGGAGGCAGCATCAAAGCCCACAGGTTAAGTTAGGGAACAGTCCCTCAAGACTGCCCCCACTTCAGATGTCAACTCTAAGTCCAGGTTGTCGCCTGTGCTTCTGACCAGAACTCAGGCAAACTGTTACTCACCTTGACCAGTTTATTGAAGGACATGATAAAGGGTGCAGATAAACAGCCAGCTGCAGAAGTACACAGGGTAAGGTCTGAGAGGGTCCTGGGTGCAGGAGCTTCTGTCCCTGTGGAGTTGGGGTATGGCACCCTCTTGACATATGGGTGTCTTCACCAACCTATACTATTGGGATTTTATGGAGGTTTCATCACATAGGTGTGGTCAATGACTAATTCCATTTCCAGCTCCCATCCCCTTTCTGGAGAATGGGGGGTGGGCCTGAAAATGTCAAGCTTCTAATCATGACTGTCTTTCTGGTAAATAGCCCCATCCAGGAGCCAATCCAGAGTCATATCATTAGAACAAAAGACGCTCCTAGTGCTCTTATCACAGGAATGTATAAGGGTTTCGGGAACTCTGGGGCCAGGAACAGGGCTGAAGACCAAATATATGTTTTTACTATAAATCATAAGATCACAAGTGCTCCACAGCATTTTTCACAAAGCTGGGTGTGCAAACATCAGGAAAAATCATCAATGATTCCAGGAAATCAGGCAGTTTCAGGAATTACAGGAAACTGCCACCCCAAAGCAGGTAATTTGCCAGAGAATGCTAAGAAAGCATCATAAAACGTTACATAACCTTCTGCTGAAACCCACACATTTGCCCACCTATGGCTAAGTATTATAATTGTTCCTGCTCCCCACCCACCTTCCACATCTGATGTGAGTGCCTGTCACTGGCAGAATCTAAATTAGAGTCCAAGGAGAAGGGGCCTGCTAACTGTAGCTTTCAGATACTGAGCAGTGGCAGTACAGGGGATGGCTGAGAAGGGGTTGCGCTTGCTGCCGAGTACCAAGACACACTGTGGATCCTTCTTATGGGCCAATTCCCACACTCACTAAAATTTATTTGTAACCCCAAAATCAATATTTATAGTATTTTTGTGGTCATTCATAGTCACATAGCAGAGCAGTGAAAGTTTGAATTGCCCAACATACACATTTCCAGCTGAAGTCAAACAAGGAGACACTCTGCTTTCTTATTTTAGCTCTGATTCCATGAACAAGTGTCCTTTTTTAAATAAATGTTTTTATTGATTTCAGAGAGTGAGAAGGTAGAGGGAGAGAGAGAGAGAAATATCGATGGTTGCCTCCAGTTACAGAGGTAGGAAGAGAATACTTGCTGAGTCCTTTGTCTTAAGGAGTTTTACTTGTTTCCCAAAGGCAGAGATTTTAGGGAAGGTCCTGGTCTCCACTGATTGGACAGCATCAGGGCAGTTGGTCATTCATCCTCCAAGCTGGTCCTGATGTCAGCTATGGCGTTGCCCTGCCTGGCTTTGCTGCTTTTCTGGACCTTGAGCTGAAACACAACTAGGCCTAGATGTTGTCTCTAGGGCTTAATGCTTAAGGGGCTAATCACACAAGGGCTTATGTGGGAGCCAGTGTGAGACTATTCCCCAGACCCCTCTATTCCTCCTCTAAGGGGATCTATTGCATGGCTGAGGACATGCAAAAGGAGAGGGTCTGAACTGGATGACCAGCGAGATGGGGAGGGAAGGTCACCTTTGGGGCATGGTCCCACCCCAGTTTTTCTCATTGGTAGGTACACGGTACATGGGGCTTTCCCCTCTGGTGACCTTCAGTAGCTGGCCTATCTTTCCTACTCTGCTCATGCCTGTCTAACTGCCTACAACACTTTGATAGAGTCAAGGTCACCCCAAATTCATATGCATGAGTTGGCTTTGAAATTAAGATTCTAGAATTTCCATCATGGTTTTTTCCAAGTCTGTGCAAATATATATATAAAAATATATATATATATTTTTAGGGAGGATGGGGTGGGCGCAATTTATAAAATTATCTCAAACTTTCAATGTTCTTCAAAATTTTAAAGGAGGAAGATATAAGAACTTATGCTATCACCTGGAGCATAGAGAGATACCAGTTCAACTAACCCACAGTCCTTAGGCAGCAAGTTTGCCCTTGTTTTACATATAAGACACCTGAAGCCCAAAAAGGTTAAGAGGTTTGCCTTGAGGCCACATAGGTCAAAAACCTGCCTCCTGCTTCAGTGTCTCTGCTTTTTGCTCGATTGCTTTAAAATAAAATTCAATTGCTTATAAAATAAGGAAGTTGAACTAGCTCATCTCTGAGATCCTTTCATAACCTAAAATTCCATGGCTTTGTGACTTTGGCATTCATTTAAGACTGAAACTGTTCAGCATGATGCTGGGGTTGGGGTGGAGGGGCTGAGCTGAAGAGGGAAGAATTAACATGAGAACATACTGAATGTGTCACAGATAGTCACAGAGACATAAACATTTAAATGACAGTGCACTGCATTTTTTGTGCCTTTTTTTTTTAAGTGACACTTCCTCCAAAAAGCCAGCCTTGATTTCTGCCATCTTCTCAGCTTGAAATGATTCTGTGATTTTAACTGCTATTGCATTAACCTGAATGTCTCATTAGTCCTAATGACTAACCCTTATTGATTGTGTATTATAAGTATTGTAAGGACAGAAAAAGTTCTTTCCTTTTCTTTGCTGTGGCCTTCCACAATTTATGAGAGGTACTTAGTCTTTAAAACCCAAGACTTGCTTCCTCTGATCCAAACAGCCCCTCTGTTCAAACCGCTGGACAAGATAAGCTACTCTCAAGGCTACATTCTTGTGTCTATTTTTGTACCCTCTTCATCCCTGCTGTTTACACAATTCAGGGATAACTGGAACCCAGGAGTCTCTAGTTAGTAGAAAGTTCCCTATCCCCTCCCCTTCAGACAAGTCTCTTTTGAACACTTCATAACTTTTGCTCTAAGTGTGTTTTACAGGTTTGGAAAAAATACTAATAAGACACCTCCTTAGGACATCTACCTGACTGTCTCCTGGGAAGCAAACAAACTGTAACTTTTCTAGACAACCCCCCCTTGGTATCTGCTGGTATCTGTGGAACCTCAACACAAACCCCCTCCCTTTTTTGTTGCTTAGCAACTGCAATTGCTTGCTCTTGAAAAGCAGAAGCCACTCTTTGTTCCCCATCCTGTATTGACCAGCAACACACAGGCCCTTTCCTCCCTTGGAAAGTAAAATAAACTTCCTCTGGCATCTCTTCTCTTAGGGGTGAAATTCTTTCATACCTGCCTCAGGCCCAAACCCTAACAATGATTGTACTTTACTGTTAAGAGTTACAACTAATCCTCACAATAGCCCTGTGAGAGATGTTCTTACTGGCTTCATTTTACACATGAAAACTCGACCTTTCCTCTTCTGACTCTGAAGTCTTTTTTTCTTACCAAAATAGGTCATTATCCCTTTCCCTCCAGGTCCTGAGGAAGAAGTTGGGATGTGGACCAGAGCAAGTGTGGCCTGAGAAAGAAACTTCTATAGGTGAAAAACCAAGCCTGATTAGCCAGTCTGTCCTGGGCACTGTCTGCACTAAGCCCATTCAAAGGTGTTAATGAATGGAGTTTGACTGGGGGTAGGGAATGCTCTGAGGATAGATTTGTGGCTTTTGAGAAGAGATAGGAGATTTCCATGAAGCACTGACAGAGGTGGAACTCTGAACATCTTAGTGACAGTGTTCATAGGTATTCTCTTATCTATGGGAGAGGAAATGCAGCTAAAAATCGATAACGTCCCTACTATTACTAGGACTCCACTGGCCCTTGGTATATGACAGTTCTTCCCTCAAGCTGCTACTTGAGTGATTAGCTTAAAAATCCAAATATGGTCACATTACTGTCTAACCTGTAAATGGACTGCCTATGAAATAAAGTATCTGTACCTTTAGCATGACTTACAGGGCCCTTGACATTCTCTTTCCAAACTACCTGTCCAAGCCCTTGCTCCATTGCTTTCTAAGCACACTCAATACAGCAGAAGTACCTGTATTTCTGACATTCAGAAAACAATGCACCTTCTCTCCCAGCCTCATTGCCTTTGTCATGCCTTTCCCCCTTTTCTTCTATCTCTTTGTCTCTCTCTCCTTTTACAGTCTCAGATTAAGTGTTGTGTTCATCTTGCTTGAATTTGTTGCACACTATCATCTCTGCATGGGTGGCCTCTAACTCCCCAGAACCCCAAATGATGCTGTAATAGACTTACATGAGAGTTTTCTTGAAAGACAGGTGCTCAGAAGTTGAATTGCTGGCTAAAAAGCATTAGTGTATCTAATTTGACTAATTATTGACAGATTGCTTTATGGGATATCTGTCAATATCTACATCCTCTGCATCTCAGGAACATGGCATTATCCAGCTTTCTAAATTTCCCAGTCTGATAGGAATCAATTATCATGATTGTTAACATATTATCATATACTCCTTGGTTTTAGAAATTTCTTCTGTCAACTTCCTGTTTATGCCCTTTACTTCCTTTTCTCTTGCTTTATCTTCTTCTTCTTCATCTAATATTGCCTCCTGTGTTCCTCACGTTGGACCCAGTTCAAATGCCACTACCTTTCTGAAATAGTAGTCCCTGATTACTTAGATTTAAAATCTCCCTCTTCTGGGTAACTATGGCATTTTGCTTATACCCATATTATATGTATCATATACACTATCATCATGCATTTCCTTTCTTTGTCTCTTCTATTAGAAAATGATACATAGATAACAGCACCTTTTTTTAAATAAAAAAGTCACAGGACATAACACATGGCTTGGCACAAAGCTAGATCTCAAATGTTTAATGAAAGGAAAGGAATAATTGTATACCTTGCATGTGGGTAACATGATTAAAAATACCCCCAGAAAAAATTAACCTATGAAATCCAAGAAAATGGCACATAGAAATGTAGATTATCTAACAGCATTAGTCATGTTGGAAATAAAGAACAATTATGTTTAGAGGACACTCCTATGTCCAATTCTTAATGCAAACATCTGTTTCTTTTGATCTATATCTAACCATACTGGGCAAACTCCCTATAACCACGCGAATTCACAGTGTTGATTGACATTGGGCCACAAGGTATCACAATGAATCCAGATGATTGGAAGGACAGGTTTGTTAACTCAGCATTTCAAGACACTGCCAAGTACATTCACATCAATTTGCAAAGCTACCATTCCAGTTAGAGGTGTCATCTTGAGGGGCTGCACTTGAAGCTCCAGAATTTCTTAAAACAAAACAAACACAAGGGCTTAAATGTCAAAGGTTGAAAAGTTGAATAGACCTTTGCTGACAAAGAAGAAGGATGTTTCTATTCTCAATGCCCAGTGAATGTGGTCAGGGTCAGCCTTTGAGCACAACAGTTGGCCTCAGAGTTCTTGTAAGAAAGGTCTTCTAAGAGTTCCTATGAAGGGACAGTCCTGACCAAAGGAATTAAAATCTAGTCCTTTATTTTGCAGCCCTGGAATAGTGAGTTCTTTAGGCTCTGAGGAATAGTCAGCAAATCAGGGCTGAATAGTGCTGTTTGGGGCACCCATATCCCAGGTGCTCATGGGAAATGGGGAGGTGGCATTTGAATGAACAAGAGATTGCTACTAACTTGAGCAGCCAGTATTTCCTCATGGCTACCTGGAACTTTTACTAACACAACATTTGCTGAGGTTTGGCCGTGAGATATGCCAGACATTGGATGATGACAAAGAGGAGGAAATTGGGGTTGAAGGGAGTCAGGTATTGGTTTGGTCCTTAGGAATTACTCAGTCTTAATAACAGGCTTGGAATGCTTGGGGTAAGCATTGATTTCTAGCTTGCCTATTATGGATGAAAATTTTGGATGAGGATGAATGTAAAGTTAGGCTAGTAGATATACCTTAGTGCCTGCATCAGTCCAAGTGCTGTACTCTAGAATTCCAATTTTCCACACAACACCTCTAAGAAGACAAGAATGATTATACCTTACCCATTTTACAGAATGTATAACTAAGACCCAGAAAGGATAATTTTTCTTGCCAAATATCCTTCATTTATTCACTCATCCAGTGAATATTAAGAAAGTGACTACTATGTGTCAATCCCTTTGCAGTCTTTGGAGATAGAGTGAAGAACAGGACAGAAATGATCCCTGCATTCATGCAGTATACACACTCAGGTATCAAAGATACTATCTAGCCTATATAATAAAGAGGTGATATACAAAATGACCATTACTCCCTCACACAAGATGGCCTCTCCCATGCGGTCACAAGATGGCCACCACAAGATGGCCAGCAGAGGAGGGCAGTTAGGGGTGATCATGCCTGCAGGGGAGGGAAGTTGGGGGTGACTGGGCCAGCAGGGGAGAAGTTAGGTGTTGATCAGGCTGACAGGGTAGAAGTTAAGGGGTGATTAGGCTGGCAGGCAGAATCGGTTAGGGGCAATCAGGCAGGCAGGCAGGCGAGCAGTTGGGAGGTTGAAAAGTTAACCTTGTGAGAGGGATATCAGATTGCTGGTTAGGGATCCAGCCTAAACTGGCAGTCAGACATCCCCCAAGAGGTCCCAGATAGGAGAGAGTGCAGGCTTGGCTGAGGGACAAGCCTACCTCCCTGCTCTCCCATACACAAATTTTGTGCACCAGGGCTCTAGTATATATATAAAAGCCAAGCAACCCAAATAACAGAATGACCAGAACTACCAGAATGATCAGTCAAGATGACGTGCATTGTGGCGGCCAACCAGCCCAATTGTGGCCCTGATCAGCACTCCCAACCTTCCATGGCCCCTTCCCCTGGTCAACGCAGCCCCAATCAGCCCCCAACCCTGATCGGTGGTGGGGCTGGCTGGCCAACTATCCACTGCCTCTCACCCCCACTGGCCTGACCCTAGATGGCCCCCATTGGGGCGGGCCGGCCAGACCCCACCAGTGCACAAATTCATGCACCAGGCCTCTAGTGTAATTATAACCATGATAAAATGCTCTTAAGAAAAACAGTGACAGACTAAGTGGGTGTAAAATGGGACACCGGCTGGTTTTGGAGAGGCTAGCAGAGGTAGTGAGCTTAACCTAGAGGGAATGACATCCCTGGGGAAGAAATGTACCTGATATCAGATGAGAAGACTTTTTCAAGAAGGGAGGTGGGGGAGATTTTGAAGAGCATTCCAGGCAGAGAGGACAGGATGTGACAGTGCATCTGAAGAACAGAGAAAAGGCTGGTGTGTCTGCATGTGGATAATGGGAATAAAGAAAAAAAAAATCAAACATACTCTTCAAGTTCAGGAGACTGTATTAAGAAAGTTTTCCATTGATCCTCCAAGAAATGGAAAGCCATTAAAACCCTTCAAGAACAAAATGACATAATCTAATTTTGTTTGTAAAAATTCCTTCTGGCTGTTGCCTGGGGAATGATAGTGGGGGCTAAAGGAGATGTGTATGAATCAGTAGGTTGCAGTGGTCCAGTTGAGAGAAGATTGTGACTTGGATTAGGATGGACACAAATGGACATCTTTCAAATATATTGTGAAGCAGATACGGAAAACAATAAAGAGGCCACGCATGAAGGGTAATAGATATGAAAGAAGGTAAGAGCAAGCCTTTAGTCTTCTGTTTTCAAATCCAATGTTCAGGAGTAAATGGTTGAGAGCAAGAGTCAAGGTGCAAGAGAGATGGGCAGACCCTGACACATCAGTCATGCGACTGTCACCTTCCTGTGGCTTATGCTGTCACTCTCATAGCTACCGTCATGGAGTCTTGTAGACAGGGGTCTGTGATCTGGGCGACAGCAGAGGGAGAGGACCAGTCAGAGAGACAGCCAGGAGCAGAACAGACCTGGTTGGAGGATGCATCTGCCAGTCAATATCCCTCCTGAACAGCAGAACATCATTGCAAGTCAACTTGTAATGAACTGACAAAGTGTCCACTTCCCAGGCTGCCATGAACAAGGTGATGTTGCCCTGAGGACAGGAGAGAGGCAATCCTGCCACATCCCTGTATCAGTGTCCATCCACTTTATTTGTGCTTGGATGCCTCAGTTTATAAAATTATGTGGTAGAGAGTATTTTCTTGGCTCCTACCAAAATACTAGTAACTATAGAAATCATTGTCATAATGTTGAGTCAAGAATATCCATCACAGTCTCATTCTTGGAAAGTTAACAAAAACACATCATACATGCTTTTATTTTGCACTCACACATTTCTGGGATCCTATGTATTTAATCTTCCCAGAAATTGAAGGAATGGTATTTTGCAGCTAAGAACCCCTGAGCCTTGAGGCGGTTTATATCACCTGCCTCAAACTCATTTAAAAAAAAATTGGCAGAGCCAAGATTTATAGACGTCTCTTAAATCAAGCAAGTTAAATTGCTGACTCTCCTTTGGACCTAAAATCCTTGAGTCCCAGACCTTTACCCAAGAAATCCCACCATTCCAGCATTTGATGTAGGGTGGATATCCCACTGAGGGGAGTGCTGGGGAGCTAAGTGCCTGGCTGGGTGCCCATGTCCCTGGCTCTTCCTCTCTTATGCTGTAAGGAACGAGGGTTGAAAGTATCCTCCTTCCTTTATTTGCAGTGAAGTGAAAACCCCTTGTCCTCTTCCTGCCCTACACACGCTAACATACACACGGGGAAGAAAATACAAGATATTTTCTCACTGTGCCATCCCACAGGTAAAGGGTTCTATGAGGTGTTCAAGTATTATGTCTAACTAGCTCTAATGAGACCTCCAGGAGATAGTATGTGTGGTCCAAGCTCAGTAGTTCCCTCATGGGATCACTGATGTTTCAACCATTTGGGAGTCCCTGAGGTCCCAGAGGAACCCAGGCTGCTTCCCAGAGATGGGACAGAACATCTGGGTTGACCACCCGTTCGTCCATCTAAGTAAAGAGGAATTCCAAGGTGTCATGGCAACTGCTCCATTACTCTGATGGAGGTGAATAAGTGGCTTTAAGAACAATTGTTTCAAGCAGTGGCCCACTGATGAATAATGCTCCAATCATTACTCGTGGCAGGTCTAGCCCTTGGTTCGATGGAGCCATGCCTACTCCAGAGTTGCTGTCTGCTCTGGGTCTCTAGAGCCCCATAGCTTGCCTCCCTGCCCCCAGTCTGCTCCATCCCATGGATTCTGGACTGCAGACTGTATTTCCCAATGGAGGAGTCAGTGAGAAATGGAAGGCAGTAAATTAGAAGGCACCAGAGTACTACTCTGTCTAGCATCAGCTATGTCCCTTTCAAGGCTTTCCTTTTCTCTCTCCTTTCCCTGCTCTCTGTCTCTGTCTATCTATGACTCTTTCTTATCCTCTTCCCTTATGTCTGTGGGAAATCCAGCCTTTGACATACAGAACCATCAACAAAGAGTTGTCACTTCATAAGAGACTTAATTGCTTATTTTGCAAGTGAGTACATATCTATTTTTGCAACATAATCTTAGAAACCATGATACTAGTCAACACTCTGTCCTATTTTGGGGATGGTGCTGGCCTGTGCTGGGCTTTCCTAGGCATACGAAATCTCACAGGTTAATTAATAATGCATAGCACTTAGGGCATTTGCTAGTAACATCATGGTCCATTTCATAAACTCAATACACTAGATATTCTAATATGACATTTAGCTATGAAATGACCACAGATTTTAAATTCTTGGCTTGTTCTTAGGATCTTGAAATTCCTGTGGGTTCCAGATTTGACTCCAAAGTATTTTCAGGGAGTGGGCTTTTTGTTTTTCTTTTTATGCATTTGTCTATTTCTTTTCCTTCTAGGACCCCAGGCTTGTAGACCTCTGCCCCAGGTTATTCTTTGATAATGCTGACCATGGTGTGAGAGCCACCTTAAACACAGGTGCACCACAGGCAGCTATTTGAAAAGAGGCCACATGTTCATGTGAAAAAGTAACAGAAAATCCATGTGTACTATTCAAAGCCTGTAGAGAAAAAATAAAGTATTTATCCCTGAAAAATCTCTGGCTTTGAAGAGTGGGATTTCATAGACAATGTGGGAAACAAACAACACTTTCTCACCAGCTGTGCTCCCACTGTGCCATCAGCTGACATGCTGGGTGCTGGAAACCTAGACATTCATGAGGGCTCAGCTCAGATATCTCAGGATAGAAGAGGTAATGAAAGCAACAAATAAACGTGTAATTAGTAAACTTAATGTGAAATGTGCTGGGGCCATATCATAAACTCAGACTGAGCAAGTTGGGGAAGGCTTCATCAAAGACAGTGCACTGTGAGACAGATGTGGCCCATGGGAGGCACTTGGTCACATTTGTTGACTGAATGCATGAACCTGTGAATGCTGAACACAGTTGATTTTTATCACGTAGAAAGGTATGAATCAACCCAGGTAAACAGTGTATTCAAATGTATCAGGAAAGAACATGTCTGTTACAAACCAGAGCACCAGGATGTCCTTTTGTGGTCATTTTCCTGGTTGTCTCTGAATTGGAATTTGTAATCCTGGAATTTATGGGCTTCGGAGTAAATAATCTGACAGCTGTGAAGAGAGTGCACCTCTCTCATGGCCCACATCCCAGACTTTGGAAGGCCTCCTGGGAATGCAATGGGAAGAAGAGAAAAGGCCCTGTAGCTGAGCCATGGCCTACGACTGACGTCAGAGCTCAGGACTTGAGGTCAGAGCTGGAGGCTCCTTCACCCCATCTCCCAAGCTCTGAATGGGTCTCCCAAAGCACCCATTATGCTCCCCTGCTATCCTGCAAGCCTGTTAACATGGAGGGTAATGAGGACCAGGGAGGGCAGTGCCTTTGCTGTTACAAATAGCAGAGAAGTCCCACTGGTGGCAGCACTTGCTATTCAGAGGCATTCCACTCTCTACTGGAGAACCTATCTATCCATCATTCCTTCATTTAGTCAGCAGGCACTCACAGAACACATACATGTACTTCCTGCTGCCTTAGGTCTCAGATGTGAAATAGTTTGAGTCTCTGCACTAACATAGATCCCATTTTCACGGGAAAGCCAAGAGAGGAAATAGTTACACTAGAGTCTGTTCAGAGCTTCAGCGTATGCAAGGGCTGAGAGCAGACCCTGCTGAGGAACCCAGGAAGTGAGGCTGGAGAAATTCCATGGGGGAGTTGTTATGGAAGGTAGAACATTAACTCTTATTATGTTCACAGTTGAGAATACAGTGTGTGTGTACATGTGCATGTGTGTGTACTTCCTGCCAACAAGGGATAAAATTTAAAAAGATACAAAAAACACCCCCAAAAACCTGGCTTTTAGTCCATGGCTCTAATCTATAGCTAGCAACCTTGAGCCATGCTATGCCATCATGAAAAAATAATAATACGGGAATTTCCTGTGGGGATTCTAAGAGAGGAGGACATGAAAGGTTAATTTTGAAAACAGGCAGTTGAAGAATTTGGCATTTGACTAATATGATTGTGTAGTATGCATCATGTGCTTTTGTTCTATATTATTTTAGCAGAGACCCCAGGATCAGAAACGAGGAGCTGGTTTTAAAATCAAGGTTATAAGAAATGGTAAGATCCTAGAGACATTTTACATAAATTTTGAAAACCAAGAAATTGTCAGCTGGGGCCATGGGTCAGTGTTGGGTTTCAGGGAAAAGCTTGCTTATTTTTTCCCAAATAAAATTAGGAATTACTTTTTAAAAAATATTTCCTGAGCTAAAGTGGTTAAAGTCATTGCTGAGATCTCATTTGTCCATCGAGTCCTAGTGACCAGCTGTGAAAATGTGAAAAATAGATTAAAGACAGCTCTTTTGGCTGTATTTATGGGGTGCCAATGAACTGAATCCAGCTTTGTTGCCAACTAAATCAAAAAGTGATCCTGGCTTCTGTAGACTGAATGCTTTTGTTTTCTTAAAATTCATGTGTTAAAACTCCTAATCCCCATTGTGATGGTATGTGGATATGAGGTCTTGGAGAAGTAATTATTAAGTCACTAGGGGCCCAGTGCACAAATATTTGTGCACTCGGGGGCCCCCTCAGCCTGGCCTGTGCCCTCTCACAGTCTGGGACCTCTCAGGGGATGTCCACTTGTTGGCGTGCCTAGCCAGCCTGGGTGAGGGGCTGAGGGCCATTTTCAGGCTGCCCACAGCCCCTTCAGGGTTCAGGTCCCTACTGGGGTGCCTGGCCAGCCTGGGTGAGGGGCTAAGGGCTGTTTGCAGGCTGGCCACAACTCCCATTGACCCAAGGTCCCAGTGAGGCTGGCTGGAAGCAGGTTTCTGGGGTTTATTTATCTTCTATAATTGAAACTTTGTTGCCTTGAGCAGAGGCCACAGCCGGCCTAGGCAGGCAGTTTCCTCCATCGCTGACCTCCTGTTTGCTCTAGCTCCTTGGCTGCTGGCTGCCATCTTGGCTTGGTTAATTTGCATATCAGTGCTATGATTGGCTGGTGGGTGTGGCTTGGCTGGTGGGCGTGGCTTGGGTGTAACAGAGTCAGGGTTAATTTGCATATTGCTCTTTTATTAGATTAGATGAGGGTGGATCCCAATGATGATATGAATGTCCTTGTATGGAGACTAGAGAGCTTATTGTCTCTCTTTCTTTCCCCCTCCCCCAACCCTTTGTCCACTAAGGAAAGGAAAGATTATGTGAGGCTGCAGCAAGAAGGCAACTGTCTACAAGACAGGAAGAGAGCCACACTGGGTAGTCACTTTGCCTCCACCTTGATCTTGGAATTCCCAGCCTCCATAACTAAAGGAATAAATTTCTGTTGTTTATAGCTGCCCAATCTATGACATTTTTGTTACAGCAGGCCAAGCAGATGAAAACACAAGCTAACTTATTCAAATGTTTTAAAGCATGCCCCAAACTCAAAATTAGCAGCTTGCTCCCTTAATCAGCTGTTTCTTAGTTGGTAGAATTGCCCACTTGCCCAGCCTAGAGATTATTGAGTTACATGTGTCTTTACTCATCAGACACATGGAATTTCACTCCTTGACCCTCCAAGACATCCATCCTCTTTTTCACAGACTCATTGCAGCTTCCTACCAGATTCATTCTAGTTTTAGTCTTTCTCTTCCAAGACACTTTTCTATACCACTTTATCAGTGATCCCTTCAAAACAATACTAAGACTGTTTGTTCCCCCTTCATCTATTATAAAGAACAGTATATAAGACCCTTCTCAATTTAGCTGTAGCTCACCCTGCTAGTCTTCTCTGCCCTCTTCCCTTTTGCCTCTGCATTCTTTGCTGTGATTAAAAGGACTTGCTTCTTTCTCTTTCTTCACCTATATCTGCCTTTATGTCTCTGGTCTTTGGTCCTTGGCATATACTCTTCCCGATGCTTAGAAGGCCTCCTCCATCCTTCTTTGCCTATAATATCCCACATTCAAGACCAGGAGTAGGCCATAATGCATCTATGGCACAACTGTGAGCTGTTCCCTCTCAAGCTCATGTAAGTATCAAAGAACAAGTGTCTCGCTCAAATTTCTCAGCCTTGTCCCAGCTCCAGCCTCTTCCTCATACCTCAATCCAGCCTCCTCCTCATACCTCAATCCAGCCTCATGCTACCTCCTAAGAAACCCTGCTTTGACTTTCCAAGGCAGAGACAGTAATGCCCTCCTTTTCAGCTTCCTGAGCTACGGCAAGTAATTCCTTCACATTATTTATATTGTATTTGGTGCACAAGTCTGTTTCAATATATATTCAACTTAACCCATCAGCCATCTACTAAGAATTTGTCATATTGTATGAATAAACAAATTGCACTGTAGACATTCTGCTGTTACTTACAAACTTCCCAATACAGTTCCTTAAACTGAGTGTAGAGTGAGTGCTGACCAATATATCTATCATATCTACTTTAGGGTATATTTATTAATCCATTGGCATCAAACTTGTTCTCTGTATCTGTGACTGTGGATGGTTCTAGAGGAAGATAATAAAACATAGACATGATAATTTTGCATGTCCCTTAAAATTCATTCTTTCATTATAGAATAAACAGATATAATAGAGCCAACTGTTTGGGAAGTAATTTACCAAGAACAGTAGATCATTTTCCTTTTTAGTCATACAATCAATTGATTGTTTCAAATTACCCAAAACATCAATGATAGGTAAGTAGAGATCTGTTTGAAATCCATCCAGCTTTAGTTTCTGTGTATGTAAATAGTCAGTGTTTCAATGATGTGGGAAGAGAAGATTAGTACTCCTAAATGCAAAGTCATAGCCATGTGCATTGAATAAATAGTCTGGGGAAAAAGTAAAGAATACTCATAAGAGAAATAGCCAAGAAGGAACTGCGAATGGTTGATAGCACACGTTGGGGGTTACTAATATGTCAGGTAGAAATTAGAGAGCACAATGTTTTCATAAACAATGTTCATCGATGTGAAGAGTTGAAGTCAGCTCCCTATATCATTTTTGGTTTGTGAGTTTGCAAGGATTTGTCATAATGGACGGAAATGAGTCAGAAATTAGGAAGAAACTCATTTAATGGCTATTTCAACCAATATTGTGGATTGTTTGGAAAATTATTTGTTTGCTAATTGTATTAGTCAGGTTTCTTTTGGCTGAAAATGATAGAAACCAAAAGAGGAGATTTTGTTCTAGAATAACTACAAAGTATATATAGTTTCAGGCACGCATGGATCCAAATAGCTAAAATGATGGCGTCAGAAATGTGTTTACATTTCTCAGCTTTGCTTTTTCTATGTTTTGTTCATCACCAAAAGGGCAAAAAATGGCCAACATAAGATGTAGGTTTATATTTAATAAGCTTAGAAACTTTGAGAAATGAGCTTCTCTTTCCAGTATTCCAGCTAATGCATTGGTCATGACTCTTTTTTAAAAATATATTTTATTATTTTTTTACAGAGAGGGAGAGAGAGAGATAGAAAGTTAGAAACATCGATGAAAGAGAAACATTGATCAGCTGCCTCCTGCACACTCCCCACTGGGGATGTGCACGCAACTAAGGTACATGTCCTTGACCAGAATTGAACCTGGGACCCTTGAGTCCACAGGCTGACACTCTATCCACTGAGCCAAACCAGCCAGAGCAGCTGTGATTCTTTTAATATATCTTGGATCATATGCCACTTTCTTCATTAGTCACTATAGATAGGGAGAAATTATGCTCTGAATGTCCGGATCTGGCTTACTTGCCCAGTTTTGGAGCCAGGAGTGGGTTAGAACCACCATTATATTTTGTGAACTGAAAATGGGTATTAATAGCTCCTAAATGATTTCCAGTAATGACAAAATAATTCACTAACCCGATTTGTTCCATGTTTCCCAAGATAATTTGTCAATTTGTTTATTCATTCATTTATCCTTTTTATAAATTCAGTCTGACATTTTTTTGTTTCTTAATCTGAGTGCTTTTTAAATTTGCATTTAATGTATTCATTGATATAGTTGATTTAGGTCAATAACTATTTGCTATTTGTTTTATGTTTTCCTCATCTGTTTTTTTCTTCCTGTTCCTTCTCTCCTTAACCTATTTGAATTAATTAAATATTTTTAATATTTAATTTTAATTCACTAAATCATCTTTTAAGCTATAATTTTTCATATTGGTTTTGTAGTGGTTGTTTAAGGAATTACAATACACATCCTTATCATAATCTACTTGGATTTAATATTGCACCACTTCCCATAAAATGTAAGACTCCTAGCAACAGTACAATATAATTCCATTCAATGTACCCCTATGCTTTTTATTTTTGGCATATATATTTTATATCTACATAAACCCACAAAACAGTATTAACACTTGTGTAGTAAATATCTATGTGGCTTTAAAGAGCTCAAAAAGAAATAACTGACTTCTTTGTTTACTTACTTAGAATTGATACTCCATTACTCATGGTATGTTCTATAAAGTTGCTGTGAACACTGAGTTAGTGAATGCTAAACTGTTGTTCCTAAAGGAAATACAGAGTTGGGTTCCTGTGAGACCTTGGTCATGTTTTCATCAAGTGATCAACACCTAAACTTGCTTTATGTGTGTTTATGGTTAAAGACACCTTAGTTAATATACATTGTTGATTCATTCACATTGAAATCATGGCCAACAGTGCTGGAACTCATGCCTGAACAAAGTGCATCTATACACATAGTTGCACATGAGGAACCTCGCAGCCTGCTCACACTTAGGAACGCTTCAGCACTGCACGAGGGACCATTTGAAACAGCAAGATCACCACCACCAACAACAAAATAAGCACAAAAGTGTGAAAAAATGTGGCACTAAATAAAACACAGAGAGATCACTTGTTTATACTGTGAGAACTGAAATAGGAAGGCAGTGTGTGGCCTCAGCTGGGAACACACACATCAGGCAGCTCTAATTTGTTGCTACTCTGTACATGTCTGTGAAGGTAAAAGAAATACTTAGACTTTGGCTCAAGGAAATAGAACTTTACTTCTATTCCAGTTAAATTTCAGGTCGGCTCGGAAAAAGGCTGACAAGTCTGTTCTCTTCCTACCTTCCCTCATCTTGTACTTCCAGTGTCACATTAGGTACTGACATTGCAGGTCACAATGTTCAGTCCCTTCAAGAATGAAGGCTCAGGTCACCACACAAGGTTAAGAGCCATGACCTGCTTGGGACCTGACTGAAGACAACAGGAGCCTAGAATGGTAGTGGAAGAGGAAAGTTGTAAATGTCAGTCGTGACCAGTTCCACAAGAGTAACTGTTTGCTTGCATGGATTCTGAATAATAGATCCAGAAGAAAGGGATGCTGATTTGGGTAAATGTCTAGCAGTCTCTGCCATGCTGCAGCAGGGACACTAGGTCTTACATAGTTAGTGGTCATGGTGGAAGTGAATACGGACATGATTCATTCCCATATCAGTGTCACTTGGCCTTCAACCTGCTTTGATTCCACCCACGGACCTGGACATGTGGGAAGTTCTGGAACTCCTTTCCAACAGCAAGGAGGCAAGTCTGAAGATCTGGCTCCAGTGAAGCTAGACATGTGTCCAGACTTACATTCTGCTTAGTATTTGTGTCTCCCCTGAAACCAGATTGTAAACTGTTCTAGGATTCTAAGTGTCTCAAAATGGTAGAGCACATGACCTCTACAGCTATAAACATGCCCTCCCCCATTGTCTCAGAACGGCAACAAAAGTTAAAAATTCAGATTTCACAGTTTTCCAGACAGGATGTAGAGAGCTTGAAATCAAGTGTCCGTGGAAGGAGAGGGCAAAGTCAGTCAGGCAGCCAGTAATCAAGCAGAGTTGATGCCAACTGTCAATATGCTTAAAAACATGATTTACTGAGTTGATATACAATGAAAAATAGAATTTGCTGATCCAGGGCCAGCCCCTGTCCATCAAGCCTGTGTCCCTGGCTAAGGCAATTATTATCTCTCCATAAGAGGATCCCACTTAATGTGAACAAAAGCTGAGCTAAGGCATGGCGCACCACCCATTTGCTGGAGCCTCTGAAAGCTGCAGCTGGCCGGGAATCCCCGCTAAATCTCTGGGCCTGAAATGGCAAGTGGTGGCCTTTGCTTCCACTCCCTCTGAATGACTGCCTTGAAGGCAAATCAACAGGAGTGACAGGGGGAGAGAGGGCCATGCGCTGAGCTGTCTGCCAGCCAGAAGGGGGAATTCAATAGCTCTCTTCTCTGAACTGAGCCCCGAGTCAGCTTTTCTAAGATCTGGTGACATTTCTGCCTATTAGTGAATGGAAACACATGCTTTCATTCCTGAGTGGAACGACGGTGTTTTGTGTGTACAGTGTTTTGTCTGTAGTGCCCTTGCTCTCCCGGCTTGATTGTTTGCTGAGAAAAAAACAAAAAACAATTAAAGCTTCCATTCAATTATGGCCTGTTTGGGTCTGAAGAGCTGTTTAAAACCAGAGAGCCTTATCATATTAATGAGCACTACTGCCAAGATTAATACCTGAGAAAGGGATTCCCTGGAGAACTGAGGAGCAGAGCTGAGAATATTAGGAAGTTATGATCTTCTCGTGATAGAAAACTACTGATAAAATGGCACATTACCCCAAGAGATAGGGGCTTTTGTGTTAAATAGGCATGAAAATGAACATATATACTTCACATAACCTGATAGAAAATATAAACTTAGATGGAATGTGCAAACGTTCATAACTCAAATTATCTGCCTAATATCCTCTTTGCTGGAGCCCCAGTGTTGGCTTTCTCTGATGTTAGGTGTCAGAACCAGGACACGAGGAATAAGAGAGGCAGGGAGGGAAGCCAACTCAGAGTGGGCGGTGACTGCTTACATCAAATGCCAGGAGAAACCGAGGAGAATCCCAAGTTCAAGAGCCAGAAGCAAGGTTGAAGACAGACTACAACTCCAGGAGCTCATAGTGGAGCTGGGACAATAGGGTTTGGGGGAGAGCGGGCCAGCAGAAAGGGAGGCCCGGTCCAGGCAATAGCAGTGAAGGCCTTTGAGCAGCTTGGTCACATGGCTGGAGATGTGATGCATGGACTCATCAGATTCTCACAAACGGAGTTGCTGTTTTTGCTGTTTTCATATACATTCATAATAGCTCAAAGTGGAATGCAGTCAATTCTCCCACATGTGGAATGATTTTGGAGAATGCAAGATGATTGATAATGATGTTGCAAATGGCCGGTGTGGCTCAGTTAGTTGGGTGTCATTCTGTGCACCAAAAAGTGGTAGGTTTGATTCCCGGTCAGGGCACATGCCCGTGTTGCAGGCTTGATCTCCAGTTGGGGGTGTGCAGGAGGCAGCCTATCGATGTTTCTCACGTAGATGTTTCTCTCTTTTCCTCTCTCTAAAATCATTTTTTTTAAAAAAAAATTGGGTGTTTTTAGGGAAACATTTGCAAGTACTTACTATCATTCCAAGAACAAATATTATGAAAACTAGGTTGCATGAAGAGATTCATGCAATAGACCTTCCCTTCGCCTGTCTGCTAGCACTGGTTTTCCTCCGGCACCCAGGACCCAGGCCTTGGCTCCAGCCAGAGCCTCTGGTCTTGGCCGCTCTGGCCCTGGAGCCTTCGGTCTTTGCCACTCCTGCTCTTCCGCTTTGTGCCTACATATGCAAATTAACTGCCATCTTTGTTGGGTTAATTTGCATACTCTTCTGATTGGCTGATGAGCATAGCAAAAGGAAGGTCAATCCACGTGTTTGTTTATTATTAGGTAAGATATAAAAGTTCTCTTGGTTCTGCTTGAATGGCTTCAGGTTATTGATGATTTGCTTATTAATTACCAATGAAGTTCATTGGTGTTTAAACATTTACTTTTGTTCAGTCACATAATGCCTTTCACCTTTGAATAACAGTCTTGGGTAATTAATGACCTCAGGCCTCGTATTCTTGTGTCTCTGAACCTTAGGAAGGCCAAGGCAATGGGAGAGCCAATTGAAGAAGTACCACAGACCAAGTTCACTGCTATCAGTGAATTATCAGTTGGGAATGGGAGTCACAGTAATAATAAAAAGCTCCCCATTACAAAGATTCTCAATAATCAAGACATTGTGGTATCAGTGGAGGAGAGGTAACACTAAACCTGAAGTCACTTGGTCAGTGGGCTCTTACCAGCTGTGTATACTTGGGTAAATTTGTTAACTTCTGTGAACACAAGCACAATCCTGAGGAAGAATGCACATCCTTGGTTAAGCTTATTCCTAGGTATCTTAATTTTTTTTGGTGCAATGGTAAATGGGATTGCTTTTTAAATTTCTCTTTCTGTAAAGTCACTATTGGCATATAAAAATACCATAGATTTCTTAGTGTTAATTTTGTATCCTGCTACATTACCATATTCATTTATTAAGTCTAATAATTTTTTGACGGAGTCTTTAGGGTTTTCTAAGTACAGTATCATATCATCTGCGAATAATGACAATTTTACTTCTTCTTTTCCAATTTGGATGCCTTTTATTTCTTTTTCTTATCTGATCGCATTGGCTAGCACTTCCAGTACTATGTTGAACAGGAGTGGCGAAAGTGGGCAACTCTGTCTTGTCCCTGTTCTTAAGGAAAATGGTTTTAGTTTTTGCCCATTGAGTATGATGTTGGCTGTGGGTTTGTCATATAAGGCTTTTATTACATTGAGGTATGATCCCTCTATTCCCACTTTGCTGAGAGTTTTTATCATGAAAGGGTGTTGGATTTTGTCAAATGCCTTTTCTGCATCAATCGATATGATTATGTGGTTTTTGTCTTTCAGTTTGTTTATGTGATGTATCACGTTTATTGATTTGTGGATATTGTACCAGCCTTGCATTCCTGGAATAAATTCCACTTGGTCATGGTGTATGATCTTTCTAATGTAATGCTGGATCCGGTTTGCTAGGATTTTGTTGAGGATTTTAGCATCTATGTTCATCAGGGATATTGGCCTGTAATTCTCTTCCTTTGTGGTGTCTTTATCTGGTTTTGGTATTAGGGTAATGCTGGCTTCATAGAAAGAGCTTGGAAGTATGCCTTTGTCTTGAATATTTTGGCATAGTCTGAAGAGGACTGGCTTTAGTTCTTTGAATGTTCAGTAAAACTCCCCTGTGAAGCCATCTGGTCCAGGGCTTTTGTTTGCTGGAAGCATTTGGATGACTGTTTCAATTTCATCAGTAGTTATGGGCCTATTCAGATTTTTTTATTCTTCCTGATTGAGTTTTGGAAACTTGTATATTTCTAGGAATGTGTCCATTTCATCGAGGTTGTCCAGTTTGTTGGAGTAGAGTTATTTGTAGTATTTTTTTGACAATCCATTGTATATCAGTAGGATCAGTTGTTATTTCACCTCGTTCATTTCTGATTTTGTTTATTTGAGTCCTCTCTCTTTGTTTCTTGGTGAGTCTGGCTAGGGGTTCATTAATCTGGTTAATTCTTTCAAAGAACCAGCTAGCTCTTGGTTTTGTTGATCTTTTGTATTGTTTTTTTTTTTGGTCTCTATGTCATTTATTTCTGCTCTGATCTTTATTATTGGATACTGTGGGCTTTTCTTGTTGCTCTCTTTCTAACTCTTTGAGTTGTAGAGTTAGGTCATTATTACCAGTTTCTCTTGTTTTTTGAGGTAGGCCTGTAGAGCTATGAACTTCCCTCTCAGGACTGCTTTCATTGTGTCCCATAGATTTTGGATTGTTGTGTTTTCATTGTCATTTGCTTAAAGGATGCTTTTTATTTCTTCTTTGATCTCTCTGGTAACCCACTCATTGTTTAATAACGTGCTATTTAGCCTCCAAGTGTTAGATTTTTTCAATATTTTTATTGTAGTTCACTTCTAGTTTTATGCCATTATGATCTGAGAAGATGCTTGTTATGATTTATATTCTCTTGAATTTGAAGAGACTTTACCTGTGTCCTAATATATGGTCTATCTTTGAAAATATCCCATGTGCACTGGAGAAGAATGTATATTCTGTAGCTTTGGGGTGAAATATTCTGAAGATGTCAACTAAGTCCATCTGATCTAGTGAGTCATTTAGGATTGCTGTTTCTTTGCTGATTTTTTGTTTAGAGGATTTATCCAGTGGTGTCAGTGGGGTATTAAAGTCCCCTGTTGTGACTGTATTGCTATCAATCTCTCCCTTGATGTCTTCCAGAAGTTGTTTTATGTATTTAGGTGCTCCTGTATTGGGTCCATATATGTTTACGAGAGTTATATCTTTTTGTTGAATTGTTGCCTTTATTATTATGTAGTGGCCTGCCTTATCTCTTGTTATGGCCTTTACTTTGAGGTCTATTTTGTCAGATATAAGTATTGCAACTCCAGCTTTTTTCTCATTTTCATTTGCCTGCAAATTTTTTTTTCCATCCCTTCACTCTCAGTCTGTGTGAATCCTTTGTTCTGAGGTGGGTCTCTTTCAGACAGCAGATAAATGAGTCCTGTTTTCTTATCCATTGAGCTACCCTGTGTCTTTCGATTGGAGCATTCAATCCATTTACATTTAATGTTATTATTGAAAAGTACTTGTTTGTGGTCATTTTTATCCTTAATGTTTGTGTTTCTTCTTGTCTTTCTGTTTCTTCTTTTTACAGCAGTCCCTTTAGCATTTCTTGCATTGCTGGCTTGGTAGTAATAAACTCTCTTAGCCCTTTTTTGTCTGTGAAGCATCTGATTCCACCTTCAATTTTGAGTGATAGCCTTGCTGGGTATAGTATTCTTGGATTCATTCCCTTGCTTTGCATCACTTTGTATATTTCATTCCAATCTCTTCTTGCCTGGTGTGTTTCTGTTGAGAAGTCAGCTGATATTCTAATAGGAGATCCCTTGTAGGTAATTTTCTATTTCTCTCTAGCAGCCTTTAAGATTCTTACTTTGTTGTTGGTGTTTGCCAATTTAATTATGATGTCTCTTGGTGTTGGTCTTTTGGGGTTCATCTTGTTTGGCAATTTGTGTGCTTCTTGGACTTGTGTAGTTTTTTCCTTGCAAATATCAGGGAAGTTTTAGCTCATTATTTCTTCAAACAGATTTTCTATTCCTTGCTTCTCCTCCTCTCCTTCTGGTACCCCTATTAAGCAAATGTTGTTTCGTTTTGTGTTGCCCCAGAGCTCCCATAGGCTCTCCTCTTGCTTTTTAAGTTTTTTTCCAGTTGCTCCTGTGTTTGTGTGTTTTTTCCTACCTTGTCTTCTAATTTGCTGATGCTGTCTTCTAATTCGCTGATGCAGTCCTCAGCCTCTTCCAGTCTACTGTTTAAGCCTTCCATTGTGTTTTTTATTGAAGCTATGTTGTTCTTCATTTCCTCTTGATTCCTTTTCATATTTGTGACATTCTCATTCAGCTCCTTATAATTCTCATTGAGTTGTTTGTATTTGTCTTCTAGCCATTTGAGCGTCCTTATAACCATTACTCTGAATTCTTTCTCTGATAAGTTAGTAGCCTCTACTTCATTTAACTCCACTTCTGGTGATTCCTCTTTTTATTTCATTTGTGGATTGCTTTTTTGTCTTCCCATGTCTCCACAGCAGCGGCCTGGATCTATGCAATGGCGGCAGCTGCACTGCCTCCTCCCCTCAGTGCCAACCTAACAGTCCCCCACTCATTATTTTCTAATTGGTGATGGCCTTTACCAAAAGAATCCCTCTGAGATCCTCAGAGTGAACAAATCTATAAATTAAACACAATGGAATTTGTTATTGTTTTTCTCCTTTCCTCTCCTCATATCTGTACATATCCATTGACTTGGAAAGAAGATGAGACATACAACATGTAGGCTAGGGCCTAACACTTGTCTAAATGTATAACATTTGTCTGGGAACATTTTAGCTAGTGTTGTATAAAAGCAATGAGACCAGAGAACTCTGCCCCATCCAATGCAATCATTACTTCATTTTCCTTAGAACTTCTCTGGGGTTTATCAACAAGACCTTTGGCTACACCATGAAGACAGGCATCAGAAGCCAGTTACAGAAACTGGATACAAAATATATGGAACTTAGGATTTCTGAATCTGATACAACATGTCTCCTCTCATAAACACCCCTATTTCTAGATAAAATCTATTGGTTTACAAAAACACAAATATGTTTCTAAGCAAATTAATTGTAGAAACATAAGCCCCAGAAAATGATTGGACTAGTTAAGAGATGAACACATATTTAAGTTTTGGAAAAGTACCCCTTCTATAAAAAAAGTTATGATTATCACAGATGTCTTATCTATTCATTAAAAGCAGGACCCCTAAGGATCTTTGCTAGACAATGTTCTGTTGACCCAATTCTAATTACTCTGTGCAGTTTGGAAAAACAAAATTACATTTATTTTGAAACATTCTGCAATCCAAACTCCAGAATAACAATTTTATTGAGTTGGTTTTGACATGATATCCTCAACTTTTATTGAGAGTCTAGAGGCCTTGTGCATGAATTCGTGCACAGGTGGGGTCTGGCTGGCCTGCCCTGATGGGGGCCAATCAGGGTCAGGCCAGCAGCAGGGAGGGGCCATGGGAGGTCAGCGGGCCCTGCCCCTGATGGAAAGAGGGCCAATCAGGGGAAGGACTGGTGGGGGGTAGGGGGGTACAGGAGGTTGGCCATCTGGTCCCACCCTTGATCAGACTGTTTGGTCAGCTGCAGTAGGCATAATAGAGACCAGTCATTCTGGTTGTCTGGTCATTCTAGTGTTCTGGTTGCTAGCTTTTTATATATGGAGATGCTGTAAGAACAGCTTATTACTTACTGTCAGGATTTTGTCATAGCGATGATACATTTATTTTATAATTGACTAATGACAAAAATGTTGTTACCTGATGGGTGTTTATCAAGCTTTGTTGTCGACAGTGAAAGGTATATAGTCAGCATGATTTTACTATGACATTTTCTTCACTATTCTTAGGGGAAATAATTTGGCAATTCCACTTTGATATGCTCATGTCACTATCTTCTAATGCTGTAGACTGAATTTTTGTGACCCTCAATAGTTCATACATTGAAGTCCTAACCCCTAAGATGGTTGTCTTTGGAGAACTTTCTTCTCTCTCTCTCTCTCTCTCTCTCTCTCTCTCTCTCTCTCTCCCCATTGTCTGCTCCTCTACACAAAGAAGAGGCCATCTGAAGACACAGCAAGACAGTGGCTGTCTACCAGCTATAAGCTATGAGAAGAGTCCTCAGAATGAAACTTACCTTTCTGGCACCTTGATACCCTAATCTTGGACTTTCAGCCTCCAAATAAATTTCTGTTGTTTAAGCTACTCAGTCTGTAGTATTTTGTCATGGCAACCAACTCAAGCAGGCTAATATACTATAATACATTAAATCCACTCCATGATGGACAATAACAAGCTAACTATAGAATATGAAGATTTTGTATTTATTTTTAGAATATTGTCTTACTATTTAACTTTAAATCCACTTTTCCATCTCATTCACCTCAATGACTAGCAAGCTGTCTGAATTAGGCAAATAAACTTTGAAGTTTATTTCTTTCAAGTATATAAATTCTTCAGGGTTGGAAGAGAGATTAATAATCATGCAGAAAAAAAATATTTCTGTTATAAATGAGAAAACTCAATTCCAGAGAGTTCATTGGTCATAGGGCCAAAACCAAACCTGATATCCTTGAATGCTCAGAGATTATTGATTAGTGTTGATTATTTCTTGATGCTAATATAGAGCACCAGCTCCAAGTTCTTCATTGCCTACAAGCTAACTGGTTAGAATTAAGCTGTATTCAAAGCCATTTTGTAGAATTTGTTTGATGTGGAAACTAACCACTATGTAATTACACTGCAATTTATATATTAAAAGACATAGGAAGATAGAGGGACCTAAGTTTAAAGTTGACATCATCCCGTAATAACAGAGTGACCAGGGCAGGTGTTATGAAGTTCAGTTTCTTATCTGTAATAGAGAGGAAGCAATACCTGTGTCGAGCTGCTTGTGGAAATTTAGTAGATCATTTATTGAAAGCACTCAGCATCATTTTTGGAGTGCTCAATAGAAGTTGGCAGTCTGGATCATGAATCTTCTTTTCCCCTGCAATCAACTACTTATTCGAGGTAAGCTTTTACTTGAGTTCCCAGCTGGTCACCTTCTTTGCCTTCACTGTGGTTTGGTAGGGAATCACTTGAAGTAAAAGAAGAACAGAGACTGTAAAATGGACCTGCCAATAACTGCAACAGGTCAGAGTGGGCAGTCAGGGAGCAAGAAGGAGGGTAATTAAAAATCATATTGGGAAACCTCTTTATGAGATGAACTTATATGCTACCTGAAGGTCAATAGCTTACATAGAAAAGAACAGGAGCAAGGAAATAAAATTCTCTTTAATGACAAGGTTCTGGGTGTGATTTATGAGGGAGATCCAACTGAGGGTTATTTGATCAGCTGACTGATAAGGAGGTTTCATGAAACATTGTGATTCGCACCTGCAAGGGGACAGAAGGTAAAAGGAAAACATGCGAATCAATGTTGCCTTTTATTAATTTACTAGGGGCCTGGCGCACAAAAATTTGTGCACTTGCGGGGGTCCCTCAGCCCGGCCTGTGCCCTCTTGCAGTCTGGGACCCCTCAGGGGATGTCTACCTGCCGGCATGCCTGGCCAGCCTGAGTGAGGGGCTGATGGCTGTTTGCAGGTTGGCCAAGTGCCTCAGTGGGGACCCTCACCCATGGGGGTGTGGCCAGCCTGGGTGAGGGGCTGAGGGCCATTTTCAGGCTCCCCACAGTTTCTTCAGGGTTCAGGTCCCTACTGGGGTGCCTGGCCAGCATAGGTGAGGGGCTGAGGGCCATTTTCAGGCTGCCCACAGCTCCCATTGACCCAACATCCTAGCGAGGCTGGCTGGAATCAGGTTTCTGGGGTATATTTATCTTCTATAATTGAAACTTTGTTGCTTTGAGCAGAGGCCTAGGCAGGCAACGAAGCCTCCTGTTTGCTTCAGCTCCATGGCTTCAATAATTGAAACTATGTTGCCTTGAGCAGAGGCCCAGCTGGGCTGAGGGAGGCAGTTTCCTCCAAACAGAAGCCTCCTGTTTGCTCTAGCTCTGTGGCTGCCAGCCACCATATTGGCTGGGTTAATTTGTATACAGCCACTCTGATTGGCCAGTGGGCATGACTTGGCTAGTGGGCATGGTTTAGGTGTCTCGGAGTGATGGTTAATTTGCATATTACTCTTTTATTAGATTAGATGAAAATTTAAGTTCTGTAAAATTGAAAGTTCTCAGATTTGGTTTAAAGCAAATAAGTGTTTTCTGGAGGTGAGTTACATTTCCCAGGAGAGAACATCACTCTTGAGTTATTGTTTTAATTTTCTAGAATGATGTTTTTTTTTAATTTTAATTTTAATCTAAGTACTATGTGCCAATGTAAAAAAAAAATCAGATAGTTCAAAAGTTATTTATCAGAGAAGAAACAGGCTCCTCCTTCTGATCCCCATTCATAACCACAGGGACCACAACTTTTAACTCCACTTGTTTTTGTTTCTCTTCCAGAAAAATGTGCCTCTAACAACATCTCCTAATTTATCAGCTATAAAACACATATACTGACTTGCTAATATAAAAAAAGGAAAAAATATCAGTCACTTACTCTTTCTCTCCCCTTCCTTTCAGGCTCACTGTATTTATTTCACATAAAATATAATAGGACCTCCTTCTACCCCTATTTTTTATATTTATAATTTGTATTTTTTTTATGATTAGGCTTGTAATATATTTAAACCTCTGTTTCTTCTTGCATCAATGTTAGCAGATGCCTGACTTCATATCATCAAAGCTGAGCCTTTCAGCAAAGACAGTATTTCCTCTGCCTCCTTTCCACCCCTCCTCCCACCATCCAAACTGGATAAGCTATAACATCATTTTTATTTTAGCAAGATTAAAAATATAATCATATCCAAAATGAAGACTTCTTAAGTTTTTTTGCAGATGAATTCTAAAACTTGAAAACAAAACAAAACAAAATCATTGGCCTTATTGTGAGTAAGTACAACTTTCGATCTTCAGAGCCCATTTCCATCTTGGGAATCATGCCACTCAAGAGAAAAGTTTCCTAGCATGTAGATTAAAAATATTTATCTTTCCTTTTTTTGAACACTCTATTAATGGCTCAGAAGTGTTTAATTTTGCTTTATATTTGGATCCTGAGTTTCTTCTCCCAACTTGGAATTCCTCCCTCCCTCCTTTTCTCCCTTTTTTCCTGCCTCCCTTCTTCCCTCCCTCCTTCTCTTTCTGTCCTCTCTCCCTCTCTCCCTTTCCCTTTTTCCTGTTGCTAAAACAATAATATGTCTTACCACATCCTCAGAATTATCCCATTGGTCAATGACTCCATCTGTTAGAGCATCCAGTTTGTTTATTGGAAACATACTTTTTTGGATCCCTTCAAATTTCTTTTTCAATTTCAGCCAGCTGCATCCTGACTTCCATCTTGGAACTTCTCTCATTTCCACTCTACAAGGACAAATGGAGATTGGAATGCTACATGGCATCTCTGTCCTGGGGACAAATACATGTACAATTAAGTTATTTTGTGTCTGTTCCTCTCACTGTTGACCTCTATTCTTCCAGACCTCTAGTCTAGAGTCTGTCCTGGGTTAGTCTCAGAAGACCAGCCTCTTCACCACTTGATCCCCTTTTTAGTGTATTCTGGGTGGTGCTTTTCCTGTTTTATCCATATATGCACTTTTATCTGATTTTCATCCTTTTCCAATGTGTTGAAATATCTCAACCACTAAAGACAGCATCCCACTCCCACACCCCTTCCCTTAATTTTGAGTGGGCATTCTATTTACTTATTTATTTATTTATTTATTTATTTATTTATTTATTATTCCTCTGGGGTCTAACGGGCAGAGTTGGTGGTGATCATTTTATTTCCTTGGCAGAGAGAAAGGAGAAGCCAAGACAGTGACAGGTGTTGAATAAAGATGAATGAGCTTGCAGGTGAGAAGCGACTCAGGTCTTGCTTGATTCATTGATTCTGAATGTTACCAAACCAAAGTCCATGTGCCTGATGTTTAGGAGAACCCAAACACAAAACATCAGAGTTTAGAATAAGGAAAGTTTTATTGATTGAGAAGATGCCATCTGAGAAGATTGGAGACCTAGTGGTGCCTCAAAGCCAAGGGCTTTTGAGGGGTCAGGGGGAACAAGAATGAGAAAGTGCTGGTGGGGCAAATTTCAATTGGAGAGCCTTGGAACTTGGCCATTAATGGTAAAGAGGCATCAACACTGGATCTTCCTGAACAATAAACGCTTGGGTTCTGACAGAGTACTGATATTCAACTTCCAGTTATGTCCTGGTCTTTGGGTTCCATGTGGGGGTGGGGGAGACTTTGGTTTCATGTGCATTTGGAGCCCAAAGTTCTCTCCACTGCTTATGCCCCAGATGCATGTCTCTTGGTCTTGGTCTGTTGTCTCTGAAAAGCAACTCAGTATCTTGTTAAACAGGGTAGGGCCATTTTGAGCTGGTTCTGCAGCTACATGAACTTCTCTTGCTGTTTCGGGCTTGTCTACAGCCCTCCACTGGCCATTTTTTCTAGTCACTTGTTCATGAAATAGAATATGAAGTGAGCAGAAGTTGGGGAATCCCTCTTGCCATGGTTGTTAATATTTTGTTCTTTAGCATTCCACTGGTGATGGGAAGCTGGTGATTAATAAAAATCATGCCTGCCTCCTGAAAGTACGGTTAAACATTTGTATTAATTTAAAAAGTCACTAGAGACACTTGAAAAAGTGGGCCATTTTGTCGCTTTGCATGACAATGAGTAGAGTACGGTTTATAAACTGTTTCTCAACAACAAATACAATTGTGTGTGACATTGAACTTTTCTAGAACAGGGAAGGAAGAAGAGGTGGCAGTTGGGCCAGGGCTGCTTTTCTGTGCAGAATCCTATCAACCAAAGTGGAGATTCACCTACGATGGTGATGCCAAAAGAACCATGAAGATGTATGTGGCAAGAAAGCAGGCATCTTGGTGGCAGTTGTGTGATCCCTTAGATGGGCATGTTAGAAAAATATGAAGAAGTCACGATAGAGTAGGAAGTTCCAAGTTCCTGGAGTCACTGACTGTGTTTTTCCCTTTTGTACCTCCTTGCCTCTACTGTGCTTACTATTCCATGTTGAGTAAACAAGTGGGGCATCTTACAGTGAACAGATTTCAGGCCTTGGTCTCTAGATCTTTCTTAGCTGTCTTCATTTGTTGTTTTATCTTGGGAAACGCATTGAAATTCTCTGTGCTTCCGGTCCCTCATCTGTGAAACAGGGAATGAGGATGAAATAATGAGAGGAAAATAATGGCCATGAGAAACAGTAACTAATGCTCAAGTGTATTGTTAGAATGGGAAAAGAAAAAGAAAAGAAAAGCATGGTCTGTAATTTAAAGAAAAAAAATGATTCAAAAAAGATTCCACATCTCCATTTTTAAGTTTCCTAGAGTGATTTTCTAATGACCTCTGGCCTGTCTTTCTCTGCCACAAACACGTGATGCCTGGGTCCAGTTGGCTTTAGGCACTGGATTTGAATTCGCTCCCTAGAGGCCTCCTCTAAAGGCATTAGCTTCAGAATGTCTTGGCATCTTTAAGGCAATGGGGTTATAGTTTTTACCTCTTAGTATCTCTCTCCCACATAGCTGTGAGTAGCATAAGATTGATGGGGTATGTGAGGAGCCGAATGTAAGGAGGCACTCACAGAGTTGTACACCACTCCAAGCTCAATATCCCTCAATGAGGATGCCCCAATTCCCCTCCTTTTTAGCACACAAAGATTTTTGTTCTTGTAATTTGTTATAAGCTTCTTATAGAAGGATCTTTGCACCGATATGCTCAGGATACTAATGTCTAACATTTATGAAGCCTTGTCTATTTATTCAACTTTTGAGGCAACTTAAAAATGAATTCTGGCACGGCTGGTGTGGCTCAGTGTTTGAGCATTGAACTATGGACCAGGAGGCCGTGGTTCGATTCCCAGTTAGGGCACATGCCTGGTTATAGGGAGCACGCAGGAGGCAGCCAGTCCATAATTCCCACTCATCATTGATGTTTCTATCTCTCCCTCTCCCTCTCCCTCTCTCTGAAAGCAATAAAAACATATTTAAAAAAAACAACAACATGAATTCTAGGTTCAGCACTGACTAAGCTGTGAGGCCTTTGGGTGAGTTGTTTAATTCTTCTGTGCCTTGGCTGCTTCACCTATAAAATGGGGATATCAGCGGTGAGGCTGACCTGAGTAAATGCATGGGAAGTGCTTAGAATGGTGCCTGACACTCGCAAACACTCAGAACTGTTAGATGCCTTTACTAAAATTCAACCATGTTTTCTTTTGAATAGAACCAGGTTTGTAACCCTGATGCTTAGGATTCCTGGATCCCATAAAGTCATACACCTCAGAGTCATGAAGGAGCTGACATTTATTGTCCGTACACTTTATGACAGGCAGTATCTTGAAATTTTGCCTGTGCCAACCTTTCTCCTTTTCCCAAGAGTTAAGGCTGATGCTTCTTATGGTGAGCTCAGGTTTTGAGAGTTAACCAAACTTTCCAGATCTCAGTTTTATAAAACTAGAGTCACAGAAGGGCAAGGAATTACCCAAGGTCACGAGTGCTTGCCCATGTATTTGGTTTTGTTGGTTTGACAAATTTCCTCAGTCACATTTTGGAAAATAAATCTATTGAAAGGGATTGGAGGAGCAAGAAGCCCGGTTGGTTGGCAGAATGTGGGGAAATATTTCCCATTTTAACCCGTAATTGACATCCCCTTTGGAGACTTCTATAGCCCAGAATGGATGGCCTGTCTTTCCTACAGGACCCAGGCAAGGTCTCCAGCCTTGTATGAAAATCAAACATTTGTGTGTCCAACTCTGTGTGTGTGTGTGTGTGTGTGTGTGTGTGTGTGTGTGTGAGAGAGAGAGAGAGAGAGAGAGAGAGAGAGAGAGAGAGAGAGAGAGAGTTATATGAGTCATTAAAGAAGTGGTTCAGCTAAATAAAGGATCTCATTATGTGTGCTATTTTTATTCCTCAAATGTCTGCCTTCCTTCCCCCCTTGAGGTTCCTACTGAAATCTGACAATCAGGGTTGAACTTCACTGTCAGCTTCCATTAGGCAAATCAAGCAGGAAAAAAGGGAGTGTGAGTCTGGCCTTGGCAGGGAGCTGATTCAGCAGTGATAATCCGCTTGCGCTGGTGGGGGCCAGCTACCAAAGAGTTTAATTAGTGGAGGTCTGTCTCTGCCCCTGCCCCTTCCCCTTTCCTTCATCCACCAGCCTCTGAGACAAGTCTCTTCCTGCCTTCTCCACCTCTGATTCCTGGGAAAGAAACAACACAGACAGCCTGCTGGCCCCCAGCACGGGCTGCCCCTTGTCAAGGGCATTTCCTCCGAGGCAGACTGATGAGCTTCCATCCTTCCATCTCTTCCATCCTTCCTCACTCACTGGGAGCAAGACGTGGCCCCTCCTGAGAAAACAAAGATGCAATGGGACCAAAGCCACGGGGATGCCTTTCCCAGAGGACTAAAAAGCACCCAGCTCCCTCCGTGATCCAGTCTCCATGTTTCCCCCTTCATTAGATAGTCACTCACTCAAAAACAAAATTTCAAGATACTGCCTGTCACCATATCAGTAGTATGTGAAGCATTCAGAGCAGAGGTCTCTTCCCCCAGTGAGTGCAGGATCTACTGGTAGAAGCGGATGTTGAATGTAAAGAGGGGAGAGGAACATGAAGCAGGTGGTTGTGGTCTAGAAAAATTAATTGGGGCAAACGGACAGCTGAAGTACAAGCTGGAAAATAACATGTGCAATAAGGTTAAGAGCTCTGGCAGCTCTGAGAGTTTGGAGGAGGATGACCCACTTCTAGAGAAGAGCACTTGAAGGTGTGTCCTTGGAACTGGGTGTTAAAGGTTGAGTGAGATATAATCAGGCAGAGAGGAGGTGCTGATCTCTCATGGTAGCCTCTCAGAGCGTCTCGCTCTCCATCTTGGAGGTCACTGAAGTTCTCCAGCTACAGCAGCTCCCCTGAGCTCTGTCCCACTTCCTTGCCTTAGCTACTCCTGCCTCTTCAACTGCTCCAGTGCCACAGGTGGACAGTGCCACTGTGCCCCTTCCCCTCTTTTCATCCTCACCAGTGCTAGGTCATGAAGGGACTTCACTATGGAGGCTGAGCTGAGGTCACTCCCATTTGCTTCTTGCAGCTTCTCCATACCACATACTGGAGTTGGGGATGGTCCTCCCCAGAGCTGTGTTGCACATCACCGTTTAGTCCTTTGCAGCATATATGGCTTTGCTCACTCAGTGTCTCACAGCACCCTGAGAGCCTAAAGTTTTACAGTCTCGCTTTAAAATTTGAGATCAATTCCCTTAAGATGAGATTCAAAAATGATAAATGTGATGCCAGTTTGAAAATGCTTCTGCCTTGCTACCTATCTTAGATCTGTGTCTCACACCTAGTACGTACTTTTATTAGGTGCTCTATGGGAAGAGATGGATTCGAGAATCTGTCTTAGGTGATCATTGTCCCAAGGACTCTCATCTCTCCCTATCTGCAAAGCTTATAAAATATTCAGGCAATTAGTGCTTGGTGGATAGTTGCTTGGTCAGCCACTACCAGTTCTCATGATCTCATGATAAGCCCTGCTCAGGGCTTCTATCTCTGTTTTTATTGTTGTTTCTGTTTGTTTGTTTGTTTGTTTTATCTAACTGAGCTGTGGATTGACTAGGACTCATCAGGGACCCAATCAGAGGCTGAATTCTCTCATTTTTTCATGTGCCTTCTGTTACACACACACACACACACACACACACACACACACAACAAGGCTGCTGCTTCTTCCTCATGGCAATTTTCAACTTTTCAAAGGCAGCAATACTTTCTTCCCAGTCCTATCTCATCAATCTCAAGCCAGATGTTCCACTTCCTGCTGCTTGAAGTTGTGTGTCAGTGTACATAGATGATAAAGTGAGGCACCTAGGCACCTCCTGATTTCCCAGGTCTCTTGCTTCCCCACCATGCTGCTACTTATTCTCTGTGGGTTCAACACCTTTCTCCAAACAACTGGGAATACTCACCTAGTTCTCCATCCATATGATATATCCTTGAGTATTAGTGATAGGAGATGTGATACGAGTTGAAAAAAATAAAGCTCTTACAAGCATGAGATATTAGTGCTATTATTCAAAAGTCAACACTCTTTGGGGTGAAGGTGGATATGCCAGTATTTAGGGAACCTAGAGGGTGGTCCTAAAAGATTTTGACCTTGAATTACTATTGTCCCTAACAATGCAGAAGAAAAAGCAGACTTGAATAGAATCTTAACTATGCTCCCAACTAGCTGCTAGCCTTCAGTTCCCTGCCTGTCAACTGGGGACAAGTGGCTTCTCCTACAGCGTACTCATGAGAGGCCTCAAGAACAATGACGTGTGAACATGCCCAGCACAGAGCAGTTGAGCGGCTGTTTCATTGGAGAATGACCTTGGTTCTCAGCAACCCAATGTTGAAGGCGAGGGAGAGAACAAAACCCCAAAGAAAACCCTGTCTGTATTTCCAGAATAATCAGCCAACTTAGGCACTAATCAGACCAGCCAGGCTCTGCTGTGATCTTTCATCTCATATAAAAGTCTGTGACCCAGGATATCATTATCACCTGTAGCTCATCAAAGTAAATTCAGCATTCGTGGGCAAATAGGACAGCTCACAATGAGCGGCCCTTGGAGGAGGATGCCAGAAGCGGACAATACAGATGAGGTGGTGGAAGTGGGTCACACGTCTGCCAGGCTGCCCCAGCCATCCAAGCCTGTGCAGAATGGGACATGGCCATTTTTCTTTCTCTGCAGGAATCCGGATTTGGGCTGCCCTGGGCAGGCATGCAGAGGGAGGCAGGGGGTGGGATGGGCCTCCACACAGCAGTGTGCTAGCAAGAGCTGGGGACATTTTTACCCTGCCATCCCATCAGCTGCTCTGGCTTTACAAAATGAGTGTGAATTATGGGGCCCACTGAGCCTTTGATTTTCCTCAGCTGCCATCCCAGCAGCCACTTTTTTGAAAATTAAGTGCACATTTCATCCGCTTGCAGAGGGAAGAAGTGTTTCGTGTTTGCCTGTAGCTTTGCCACCAGCGGTCCATTGCTGCTCTCCTTCCTCCCCAGTTTCAAAGCAGCACTTTCCAAGGACACACGCTCCTCCTGAGGAGCTGACAGGCATCCTGGGGTCTGGAAAGCTTCCAATTAGAGATATTGCCATTTCTTTCACGAGACAGGACTCAGGTGGAAGCAAGCAAGGAGGGAAAAGGTTGTTTGTCTATTTCACTTGTCTGAGTCATTATTTTTCCTTCTCTTCTTCCCTCTCTCCTTCCTCCTTTCCCCTCTTTTTTTTTGTCTCCTTCCTGCCTTACTTGTTTGGTAGGAATTAAAAGTACAACAACTTTTTTTTTTCTCTCTGCCAACACAGGGAACTTTCTAAATCACCTGGTGGGTCTTGAGATGAAATACAGGTTTTGACTCAGTGTGTCTGGGGTTGGATCTCAGATTCTCTTGTTCTTAAAAAACTCAGGTGATGCTGATGCCCGTGAACTACATGTGGAGAGGCAAGGGTCTAATCACTGACAAGTCATCTCATTTGCCCTTGCAAAAACCAAGGTAGCTTCCTGTTGCCTATAGAATAAAATCTGGGCTCCAGAAAGCGTGTCAGGCCTTTCAGCTTCTGGTCATTCATTCATTCATGCATTCAGTTAGTCAGGCCAGAGTGCTAAATTTCCTTTCAGCAGCATCTCCTACCACTCGCAACTGCGGACTCCACGTCCTGCCCAGCACTGCCTCCCAAAACCCATAACTTCTGCCTCTGGGTCTTGGCCTTGAGCTCTGCTCTCCTTTTCAAATTACTTCTCACTCTTCAAGGTGATTTTTAAGTGTTGGCTCTGCCAGTTTTCCCTGAGTCCTCCAAACATTTCTTCGAGTCTCTCATGGCATCATGCACACAATCCTGCCACAGCACTTGCCACGTTGTAGGGCAATTTTGGTGTTTTGTGTCTACAATCTCCATTTAACTGGGATTTCCTTAAGAGCGGGGTTGGCATTTCTTTTTTTCTTTTTATCTGCCCCAGGACTGGGTCAGACAGAGTCACATGCTCAATGAACAAACAAACATTAGGAAAGGTTAAGTACCAACTCTCTCCTTTTTCTTCTCTGGAAGTACACATACCTAAAGTGAAAAAAAACCAGGAGAACTAGAACGAGTAGGCTGTTCTGAGAGTTAATTTATAAAATAAACTTTTATTTTTGAAGAGGTCTAGATTTACAGCCACGTTACAAAGCAGTATAGAGAGTTCCCATATATTTCACACCCAGTTTCCCCATTGCTAACGTTCATATTAACATGGTACATTTATCACAATGAAGGAACCAATATTACTCTACTTTGTTATTAACTAAATTCCATGCTGTGCTTGGATTTCCTTAGTGTTTACCTAATGCCTCTTTCTGTTTCAAGATACCATTGTAATAACCAATCTTGATAGCATATAATTGATGATTGACATCAGGAAATCATGGGACAGGTGTGCATGTGTGGAGCCATCCCTGTGGTTTTGCCAGTACACAGAGATCATATGATGAGCCTTCCAACCACAAACTCCAACAGCTGTGTTTTGCTTCCTGCCCAATAGATATCCCACATAACAACTCCAGACCATTATAGGAATAAAGAGTCTTGCCTACACCTTCCCCTCTGTCCTCTCACCTCCTGTCTGATCTGCTGCTTCCTGGTTTGACCCTGCATGACATGCCATATCCCCTTCTCTTGGGCACTGTAAATAATAGACTCTTCTTTCTAAGCAATTATCTCCATGTCTGTCAACATATCATACCTGATTAAAACAAATTTCAGGTTCATTTCAAAAACAGTTGGCACACTGAGCTGGGTGGTTCAGTGGCAGACACTGAGGACATGGCTCTGAACTGCTCCTGGCTCACTAACTGAATTCAGGGAATGGCCTGCTCTGCCTAGAAAGGCACCATGGCCCAGTGCCACACTTGCACTTTAGCCACTGCTGCTTCTGCGGCATCTGCTGAAGCCTACCTTGATCTGCCCCCTCAGTTGTTGTGGGACCTGAAGGGAGAAATCCCAGGACCCCTGCACAGCTTAGTGTAGCTGTAGGCTGGACAACTGTCTCCAGTTGGCATCTCTATGATACTTAAGATGTGCCTAATGTCTGGGCAAAAGACCCTGGGGATACCTAGAGGAACTGGTTCACTAACAAGGCAAAGGGTCTGCTCAAGGGAGGAGGACAGGATTCTTCAAGGTGTTAGAGGCAGGTCTCATTCACAAACTGAGCAGCATCTGGAAGGCCAGGTCCTCCTCAGAGGATTGCTGTAGGCTGGGCCTTGTGTCCTCACTGTTTCAGAATTAGCACCATTTCCCCTTACATTCCTTCACTGAGGCTGTTTCACATAGTTATAATTTCATTTGATCTTTTTCATCACATATTCCAATGCCAGTATACACCTATTAGAATGACAAAATTCAAAACAGTAACAACACTGAGGACCAGGGAGGATGTGGAACAAAAGGAATTCTCACTCATTGCTCGTGAGGATGCAAAACGGAGTAGCCGTTTTGGAAGACAGTTCAGTAGTTTCTTAAAAAACCGAACAGACTCTTACCTCATGATGCAGCAATCAAGCTCCTTGGTAAATACTCAAAGGAGCTGAAAACTTATGTCTACACAAAAGCCTGACCATGAATTTTTATAGAAGCTTTATTCATAACGATCAAAACTTGGAAGCAACTATAGTATCCTTCACTAGGTAAATGGATAAAGTCTGGTACATCTAAACAATAGAATATTATTCTGCAATAAAAAGAAATAAGCTGTCAAGCCATAAAAAGACATGGAGGAAACGTAAATGCATACCAGTAAGTGAAAGAAGCCATTGGGAATAGTCTATATGCTGTATGTTTATAAATCTATCACCTTCTTAAAAATAGAGAACTATGAAGTAAAAAGAGCAGTCGTTGTCAGGGGGTGAGAAGGCAGGGAGGGGTGAACAGGTGGAACCCAGAGTATCTTCAGGGTAGTGACTATTCTCTGTGATTCTAGAATGATGGATACATGACATCTGTACTTTTGTCCAAACCCATAGAATGTGCAGCACCAAGAATGAACCTCAATGTAAACTATGGACTTTGGGTGATTGTAATGTGTTCATCTGTGGGGAAGCACAGGACTTAGTTAAAATATCTGTAAGGAGGATTCTCTGAGAGGTAGGGGGCTCTGAGGGGACTTTGCCGAAGGCAGCAGCCACTACCTTGACTTTTCCAAACAAGTCCAATTCCCCGGGGTGTTTTACTAGAATCTCTCTGTTTAGTCTTCAAAGACACGACCTTGTAGAAGCATATCCTTTCTCAAGGACGCTTACCTTGCTAACAGTATCTAACAGTTAATTTTAGTTCACGCTATTATGATAATAAAAGCCAACAGAGGCATGCAAACAGGGCTACTTGTCGGCGATAGCCAAGTAGTGCCTTAGCCCTCTCTTTCACAGAAACGTGTGTGAGAGTAATCTGTTCATCCATCCCTCAGGGTCTGCCAGTCAGCCCTGGCATTCATCAACTGGTTTATCAAATGTAACAAATGTGCCATGCTGGCGGGAGAGGTTGTTAAGGGGATAGATGTGTATGTGTGGGGCCAGAGGATATATGAAAAAATCTCTGTACTTTACTCTTATTTTGCTTTGAATCTAAAACTTCTCTAAAAAATAGTCTTAAAAAAATAACCAACCCACTGCATTTAAACTCTCCAGAAATACACCCTGATCCATATATTTGAGGTGTGCTTGACTCATCTTGCAGGAACAGGGTGTCCCTGGAAGGATTTTTTCTGCTGCTTTGTGGTAATTTTCAAGTCTTTTTAGGAGTTTCCCTGGAGTATATTCCATGTACATGGTGCTGGAGTAGGTGAAGACATATACATATTTTTTATTTATCAATTCAAGCATGCCCAATTTATTCAAGTTGTGCTGACTGTCCTGTGGCCTCTGAGAATGTGTATAATTCTCAGAGGCAATGTTTAAACTAAATCAAACTGAAAAAATTTAGGTAACAACTTCCAGATCTAATAACCACGGTAGGCTACACTGTACTGAGATGTTGCAAATCTATTATTCTAATTACTAGTGTCTGCTGCCCTGACACAATTTTCCCTAAAGCCTAAAGCATTTGAAATATTAAATCTCTGCCAGCAGGCACATATAAATTCCCAAACTGGTTTGACAGATTTTTTTCATGAGTCATATGACATGCTAGAAATACTCTATTAGGAGAAGGCCATGAATGGGATGAGCCTATTAAGCTAGATGGTGTGAGTCACAGGATCTGGGGTTTTAGAGAAGTTCAGCCTGATGTGGAACAGCCAAGTTCATGGGGTGGGAGAGTCTAATGCAAGTGTAGGGATAAGAAGTTGGGTAGGGTTATCAGGGTCTTCTTCGAAGTCCCTACCATAGCCCAGAAACATCTTTTTGGATGAAGTTGGAAATAGCCACAATATCTGGGCTGTATCAGAAGTGATGTCTAGTCTTGGGGCTTTGGGTATGTGACACTATGTGGGCTATGTCTAACCTACTATGAAAGTGTTATAACTATTATTATGTTTAGCCATTATATTATTTTCTGTTCTAGAATGTCTATGTGGTTATTTTTATAGATTCCAATTCTCTGTTGAAATTCTTCATACTATAATCTATTTTCTTAAATATATTAATCAGAGCGGTTTCAAAGTCTTTGCCTTAATATCTGTCTCATCTATAGCTCTGTTTCTTTCTTCTGTTTTATTTTATTTTTTCCTCTGGGCTTTTGGTCACTAGCAGTAGTGTGCTGATAAATGTTTAATAACTGGCTCTCTGAAACACAAAAAATTTCATTGACTGTGTTTTCTAATTTCTATAGTATAATGCTCTATTATGCCAAATTTCCAGCTACCAACATGGTGTCACTTTACACAAGTTGGAAAGAGAAGTGCAGAGTGACTGCCGGGAGCTGGTGCAAGCTGGCTGCAGCATACCTCAGTCAACATGGCACTACTCTTCAGAGTCCAACTTACCATTGATGGCAATTCAACTACATTGCACCTCCTCCATCCATGAAAGGCCAAGAGAGCCTCTTTATAGGGATGTATATATAGACCAGTTGTGAGGATTGTTTGTTTATTTTTTCCATGGAGCTCCCATTAGTCCCCTATCTGGAGGCTTACAAATGACTGATCAACAGATATAAAATCTCATCCAACATAGCATCCAGCCAGGGGCCCACTTCATAGTAAAGAAGACTTGGGTATGGACATATTGTCTGCTATTGTCATATGATACATTACACCATCAATAAAGAAATGGCCTCCCAGAAAGCTGAAATAACCTTCTAAGTGCACATCTGAAGTATAATCTAGGAGGCAATCCCTACAAGGATAGAGTAGCATCCTTCAGTAGGTACCATACACATTAAATCAGAGATCTTTACATGATACTGTGTCCTAAGTAGAAAGACTACATGGGTCTTGGAACAAAGGGTGGAGACAGGCTTGTCTCTACTTGTCATCACAACCAATGATCCCTGGTAGGCTTTGTATTTCCTATTTCTGAAATTCTGGGCTCTGCAGGCTGGTCCCCAAAAATGATACTTACCAGAGGACACAGTAAGGGTCCTACTGAACCTACATATGTTACCAAGGTACTTTGAACTTCTTCTGTTCAGGAATCAGCAGATAGAAAGAGGAGTCACTAACTTGGTACCAAACCTATATCATGATAGATAGTTGTTGGCACTCAACCTTGCATTGAAGATCAAAGAGCATTGAGGGGAGTGTGGTAACTATGGAGGACCAGGTAGGTCCTGTCTCAGGGACATGGAGACTGCTCAGGCTCATCTGTTTGTTGTGCTTTCTCAGTATTTGGAGACCTTCCAATTTTTCCAAAGAATCCACAAATCTGTATGTTGGCATATGTCCTCTATTTTTCAAAGTTGCCTACTGAACTTGAGTCTGGCATCCACACTGTATAGCTGAATGAAAGATAGTGAAACTCTGTCTCCTTGAGAAAACACATTTTGTTATGGCTCCTTGGGAAGCTCCCCATCAACCAACCTGCTTATTTTACAAACTAGAGACCCAGTGCTCAAAAACTTATGCACTCAGGGGGTGGGGGTCCCTCAGCCCAGCCTGTGTCCTCTCGCAGTTTGGGACCCCTCAGGGGATGTCCACCTGCTGGCTTGCCTGGTCAGCCTGGGTGAGGGGCTGATGGCCATTTCAGGCTGCTCACAGCTCCTTCAGGTTCGGGGCCCTACTGGGGTGCCTGGCTGGAAGCAGATATCTGGGATTTATTTAACTTCTATAATTGAAACTTTGTTGCTTTGGTCCCCTGCTCAAAGCTTGGGTTGCCCCTGGCAACCCAAGGTCCCAGGCTGCCAGGTATCTGGGGTTTGTTTATCTTCTATAATTGAAACTTTGTAACCTTGAGTAGAGCTCAGGGCCCACAGGGCCCTGGCTTCCTCCATTGCCCAGGGCAACTCCAGCTCCGTGGCTGCCACCATCTTAGTTGAGTTAATTGCATATCTGCTCCTGATTGGCTGGTGGGCATGGCTTGTGGGCGAGGCTTGTGGGTGTAAGGGAGTGAGGGTTAATTTGCATATTACTCTTTTATTATATTAGATAAGAACACTTGGGCTCAGAGAAGTTAAATGAATTGCCTGACATCATACATGGCTAACCCCTGGTAGGTTGAGAACCAAAAACAAAATTCCTCACTAAATCCAGGGTTGTCATACTCTCTGTGCCATCATGTCCCTGCCCCTTTGTCCCATCGACCATTTCAGTCTTGCAATTGCGACTCACACAGATACTGGTGAGTCATACACTGCATAGCTCCAAATGAGTGTGAACTAATTAAAGTATTATATTGAAGTAATATATGGGCTGTGTCAAGGCAAAAATGTGAAATTTGATTTTCATAGAGCACTACTGATTAGCATGCTGTATCACTGCTCTGAACACCATTCAGGATGGCATTCAAGGGACTCCAAGATGAGGGGAGATAGATGCACAGAGCACAGAACATCTCTATTTGTGATCCAGCTAAAACATATCACCAGCCCCAGCTGCCTGCGTCACCCCTCCCCGTTCCCCCAGCACTACAACACTGACAGATCTAAATATGAAGAAGAAAAATGTCTCCGGCAGGCTGTTATTTTGCTGCCTGGATTGTGTCAGGGAAGTGTAAATATAATCACATTTTATCTGCCAATCTGAAATGGATTTTAGAGGAAAGGATCACAATGTTAGGAGAAATCTTTTTTGTGGTAGCATGGCTTGATTGAAAATAACTCCCTTGTTACCATCAGTAATGTGTTCAGGGGAGAAAAAAGCAGTGCAGTTCATGACAGAATTACTAGGCAATTCAATCAAAACCCCTTTGCAGGTTATAAGGGGAACAGGTAGGCCAAGATTTGCCTCAAGAGCATGGAGATTGTTCTGAAAACCTTCATTTGAACATCTGCATCTCCATTGGTGACAGTGAGGACCATTGGGAAACACTGGCCTCTCCCATTGCAGCCATTGAATCTCTTCACTGGGCCATGCCTTTACCCTTTTGATTCTAGAGCAGGATGAACGGCACTTCTTGTCCCCCCCCCATCCCCACCCCCGGGTTCTAAGCATACTGCTTTATAGCCTAATTATTACTTTGCTCTTACTTTTTTTATTAAACAAATACATATACGATCATCAATCAGATCTGTTCAACAGGAAAGTCAGGATGAGTTGAAATAATTAAATCTCAAAAAAGAGGTATCTGATATTTAACTGGACTATGGAGATGCGTGTGTGTGTGTGTGTGTGTACACAAATATATGCATATATTCATTAAACTTTTAAAAATATTTCAAATCAATCCTCATTCTCCACCGCTATAGCCTTAGAGCATAGCAACTGCCCCCAGAGAACAAGCAACCCTCTAAGAATGATAAAATGCTTGGAGGGTCATTGAGATGGTCCTGTGGCAGTCAGCAACCCGAGATCAAGCAGTCTGTTTCATACTGTTCACTGTTGTCATAGCACATGTAATGTTGCTTGAATAAGAGCAGGGGAAAGCAGCAAAGATCACCTTAGGTGTCTGCCAATAATGTGACTTGACATTTTAAGCCGGTCTCCTATTACTTTTGCTCTTTTCACTGAGAAATATCCACATGACACCTCCTCAAAATTGTCAAGGCACAAATGGAGCCCTGACCCCCCTGCTCTGGTATGAAAAGAGAAGGAAAGCCAGGAGTATTCACACACAGTCGCATTCTTGGGTGAAATTACTGATCTAAATTTAGAAGTAGGCCAGGCTTTGAGGCCTGCCCTTCGTTTGAGGTCTAGTGCATGAAAGACCTTTTGTTGGGGAATTTTCGGGCTCACTTGGAAGGGGGCATTTAACCCAGTTTGCTCTCCAGTGACTGCATCGGAGCTGACTCTGTGGTGGCAAGGGAACCACGCTGCCCGTCCTGTGGTTCCTTTGCACTTTGAGATAGATTCTATTTGATGTCAGTGGGAGCTCTATTTCCAAAAAGAAGCCAGGACACCAGACGCTGCATAGAGAAATGGAGAGCCCGGGGCTCTCTTTCAGAAAATCTCTCCCTGGGTTCGTGAGTCAGTAACACCTCTGTGCTGAGGGCAGCTCCCATTGCATGGCTCGGAGAGTGCTGGGTGGAATGGTATTATCTCAGGATGAAAGAATTAGAGTGGGGACACTCAGCCTGTATATTTTAAGGCAGAACCTCTTTTGGTAGTGAACAATCCGTAAAGTCATCACTTGAGGCCATGTTAATTTGTCTATTATCTCAGCTATTACTCTAATGAAAAAGAACATTTCCTTTCAACACGCAAAGTCATGTCTGTCCATCAGGAAAAGAGAATGCATTTGAATTTGAATCATCTTCTTTTTAACCTGAACCATACCCTCAGTTAGCACAGCTTCTATTTTTCTTGTAAATGCCCATAATCAAGGCCCAGGTAGGACTTAATTAACAAATTATTGTCTTTGACAATTTATCATAAGCAGAACTCCAGCATTTTCAGGCCTTTCTCTGCTGTGGCAAGTTGTGTCAATTAGCTTTTGCTTCATAAAAAACTTGCCCCTTTATGTTTTATTTATTTTTTGACAATTGGGCCCACCCAATTTTTAACTTTGGGCCCCACTCAAATGGTCCAGTATAATCTCCTTGTCTCAAGGTCAACTGATTAGAAAACATAATTTCATTGGCAACCTTAATTCTCACTTTGTCATCTAATGGAACATATTTAGAGGTTCTGGGGATTGGAATGCGGACATCATTTTAAAGGGCTGTTATTCTGTCTACCTTGTCTGGCCTACTTAAGATCACACTGGAATTTTGAGTATCAAATTCATAAGTGATGTTCTTCATGCAATTTCAATTTTTTTCTGGGAATGAAGAACAAGATGATTTATAAATATCTAGCAGGCATCACCCTCTTCCAGCAGCTGAAGTTCACTCACATCTGAATTTTGAAAGGTCGACGCCTATAAGACTGAATTTTTTTTCTACTGAAATCACCATTTGGTCCTAAATGTTAATATAGCTTAAGGAAAGTTTACACTGAACTTTGGAAACAAGTCAGAGAATCATGCAAAATGAAGTAGGGTGTTAGGTAAGGATAGCAAGCTGTACTGGAAGGAAAAAAAGAAGGAAGGAAGGTAGGAAGGATAGAAGGGAGGAAGAAAGGAAGGAAGAGAGGGAGGGAGGGAGGGAGGGAGGAAGAAGGAAAGAGAGAAGGAGAGAAGGAAAGGAAATTAATATATTTTGAACACCTACTCTGTTCCACACAGTGGGACAAGCCTATATATTTTTTCATTCAACAAATATCTATTGAACTTCTTTTTTATTAATAGCATGTGTCAGAGTCTAGGTTCTGAGGATACAACCCTAAAGAAGATAAACAGAATTCTTGTCCATAAACATAGCAGACAATCTAGGCAAAAAGCAAATACACAAACAAATAATGTCATATGGTGACAAATGCCATAAACATACTAAGGAGGGCAGGGGGAAGTGAGCGATGGAAGGCAGATGGCATTGCAGTACTGTCTCCATGGCTCTGCAGGCTCAGTGCGCCAGACAGAAAGATGTGCAATTCTGGCAATGACACTGTCTAGTGTCACATGATCTTTCCATGTAAAAAGTCCTACACACACTGCTTTTCTTGCCCCTACTGCCAGCCCACAGACACATTAGGATGGTCTCAAAAACAAGAGAGCTTTGCCTCACATGTGCTGCCATTCCCAGTGAGCTTATGGGAGCCCACCTCTCTGGTCTTCTCATGTAACCTGAAGTCAGGGTCAGAGGTATGCAAACAAAGGGGCTCAAGATCTTAGATTACCCTCTGCTCATCCATTCGGTTTGCATCTCCAGACTTCCCAAATCAATTAAAACCATGTGAGGAGCCACTTTGAAGAATTCAACAGTATCAAAGAACCCACTCCTTGGAAAGAAGGCAGGAAACAAGTCTTTACAAAAGAGTACAAAGATAGTTGAAGGTCATTCCAAAGGGAGAAGTTGAACCATCTGTCATGGCCTGACTCCTCCCTCATGGGAAAGGATAATGAGCAGACACAGTTGCACAGAGGGAAAGATTGTTGGGCTTCTCTGCCGTTTCTCTGCCTCTCTACAGCCTTCTTTCCCTGGTGCTCTGCAGCCCAGGTGTAATGGATAGAAATGCTGTTCCTTCTTCTCCACTCCTCTCCTCTCCACAACCTTTGCCATGTGAGCTTGCAGTCCCTCCCTCTGCACCAGGAGTAAAGTGTATTTTTGGCCTCATTGATAGTCCACGTTTTCACTGCAAGAGCGTTAGCCATAGTGATTTTAGCAGACATACACAAAGGCTTGAAGTATCCATGTGTAGTTAGACTTTTCTTCTTATATTTCTACCATTGCCATGAGAGCATCTCTGAATAGCCTGCTGGCCCAATGTGGATGAGAGGTAGGGGGCCAGCAGGAGCAAATCCACAAGCTGGAGCCAAGAGGAATCAGACTGAGTCCAGTTGACCCCCAACCAAGTCCAGTCCCATAAAAGAGAATAAATGTTGCTTTAAGCCACTGAGTTTTGAGGTGGTTTCTTACACAGCATTATTGTTGCAATCAGCTGACTGATGCACAGGGGAGCAGTGTTTCCCCTGGTACAAATCTTGGTAGCAATAAAAAAATACTCAAATAAGATCCTTGAAGCTATCAGAGGGAATTTTCTTGAGAGTAGCAGCTGAACACGGGGCCAAGCCAGGCCTGAAACATCAGCATGAAAACAGCACCAAGGAAGTCTTATTAACTAGAAAACCCAGAGCTGACTCACGTGATGACGCCAAAGATCAGGAGTCACACTTCCCCTAAAGCCAGCACTCTGCTCTGCATTTGACCCCAGCTGGACTGAGTTATTTTGGATCTGTTCTTGTGACTCTGGGGCTTAAAATAGTCACTGCTGAGCCATCTGTCTTGGGATCCATCTCACTCCTGAAACGTAGAGCAGCTGCGGCTGAATTGAAAGCAGCTCCTGTTAAGAAAGTGAACAATCTCCCAGTTTTTCTTCATCTATGAGCGTGCCCTGGAGAGAAAATAAAATAGAGGGCATTTGGCTGCCAAAGGATAAGAGCTTCAGAAGGGAAACCAGGAGATGCTGGCCAGATAGAAGATGAGAACAGGGAGGGCTGCCAGAGAGCCTCGCAAGGAGCCAGGTCACATGAGGTTCAGACAAGGATGCTGCCAGCTGGAGGTGCAGGAGTAAGGAGAACAGTGCGGACCATGGCTCTGGGACAGCAGAGCAGCAAGGTGTGGTGGAAAGGCCACTGAGTCGGATCAGAGTTCCCGAGCCGAAGACTCAGCTCCACCACCAAAGTTGTCACAGCCTAAGCTTTTGCACCCTTAACATAGGGTTAATGTTACCTAGCTCAGGTTGTGCAGGTCGAGCAGAATAATGCAGATAAGGACTAAATAAACTGTATAGACCTCAGCAAAATGGAGCCAATCACGCCCAGGCCTAGATGGTCATTTCAATAGGACGGAAACAGGGTCTGTCTTTTGTGCTGTCGTCTATTGCATTTCCAGGACTTAGCTGGAAAATACATGCACAAACGCATGTGCACACACATGTGTACACACTCCACAATTTAATTACTAAATTACTAAAAGCCATTAATACGTATACTGAAAACATTATCCCAATTCTTGGCAAAGTAAGAAATAGCTGTTGTCTTTACCCAGAAGCCTTCTGGAGGTTGCATCCTAACACAGAATTGTTAGCAATAGTTGACCTCCCTGCCTGACACTCACATCAGAGCAATGAGAGCTTCTGACATTCTGAACAGGAGTCCAGCCTCCAAGGAAAACTTACTTGCTGGTGTGCAGCTGATAGGAACCCAGGGAGAGGCTTGTAATCATGAAGACAGGGTAGGTCTCTGGGAAAGCGCCTATCTTCCATCTCCCTCTTCCTGAGCTGTTTGCAAGCATATCCAGTATTGACAGTTGTTGACAGGGGCACTGAAATTGGACACACCCTTAAAACTTATATGATCTTTGCAAAGTTGATTAATCTTTTTTTTCTTTTGTAAAATGATAATTAATAGCATATTTCAAAGGGTTGTTTAAAACAGGGGTGGGTAAACTACAGCCTGTAGGCCAAGACCTGCCAACTGGCTAAATGAAGTCTTATTGGCCCGGAGCCAGGCACGTTTGCTTACATATTGTCTAGCTGCGACAGAGCTACTGAAACCTAAAAAGAGTTACTCTCTGGCCCTGTGCAGAAACAGTGTTCTAACTCCCGGTTTAAGGACTAAATGAGGTCACAAACAGAAAATCTTTAATACAGAATCGTGGCTACAGTCATAAAATGTTGTTGGTATAATGGGAATACATAGAAATAGCTGCTTTGGGTTTTTGAACAGAAAGGCTGTTGACAAAAACAAGTTGAGGGAGAGTATGTGGACCGCAGGCTCAACAAGAGTCAACAGAGGTGCCATAGGAGACCCTGGAAACCCAGCCACGCTGACACAACCTGGTGTCCATGGCAGAAGCCCAGGAAGAGAGAAAGGTGGAAAAGCTTGAGAGACTCAGGAGGGAGAGAGAGAGTGACCAAGGCAAAAAGGACACGAAATCATGACACTGAGTCTGGAGATGACCATTGGTAGGTGTTCTAGTGAGTTTATTTAGAGAGAACTTTTGGCAGAGAAGCGGTTAACCCATTCTGTAAGGATCGCCTTGGGGACTGAGAGGGAGAATATGTGCTCTCCCAGCTGGAAAGCTTGTGCATGTGTGAGGTGCTTGAGCACCCCTGCAAACTGCAGGCTCCACCACAACGCCGCCAGTACCTTTCCCTGGCCACTCTCCTTAACACTCTCTCTTTCAGACCACAGCAATTTATCTCTTTAATACCTTCTGTTAGTCAAGCTGTGCTTTGCCCACTCAGGTGTTTCCAATGTTGCCTTAAAAATTTCAGTGGCTCATTCAACAAAGCTTTCAACAGGAAAAAGAAAAACAGAAGTAGGAGAGTGTATAAGTAGGCTGGCTGCCAGGCCAACGGGAGTGGAACGGTGGAAAAGGAACTTTCAAAACTCTTCCTTCAAATAAAAGAAAAGGAAAAATAGGACCATGCGAGCATTCCGAAATGTTTACTGGATATTCAGTTTTCTCAATGCAGTTGCACTCAAGGCTACCCTTCCTGGACATCAAGTGATTTGAGGATTGACTGTCCAACGCAAACTCACTGCATCCTATCCAAGAATTAAGTCTTTACTTTGTGACGATGACATCTTAGCAGAGAACTTCCAGAGTTGCTGTGTTATTATAAAAATAGACTTAAAAGAACAACTATCATCCATCAAAGGCCTGCTGTGTGCCAAGCATCGTGCAAAAGGATTTCACCCACATCGCTTCATTCAGGCCTCTGAAGAAGCCTTCAAGGTTGTAGAGACCATGCAGAGAGTCAGCACGATCAGGTGATATGTCTTGGGCCGGTGGCTGAGACAAAATGTGAACCAAGTCTATCGGATTCTAATCTCACTACCCTTTCAAGTTCACAGAGCCACTTTGTGAAAGACACTGTCCAGAGTTGCCCACAACACGGCAGGGGCAGGTGGAAACACATGCCTTGTGGAATGGAATGGAGGGCTCTAGGGAGCAGGGAATTCTGGGGCTTGTGCTTCACCAGACCTGCCTGCCCACCCACCCTGCAGTTTGAACAGCCGCCCTCAGAGATGAGTCGAACCACACACTGCTTATCAGTAAATCCAGACATTGTCACTACATTTCCAATCAATGCCATTGACCTGTTTTCCAACTTAAGTCAAATCATCTCCCAAATGAGACTGTGGGTTGACATTGCTTCATGTGCTAGCTCTGGGTGAGGGGTAGAGGACACCTTTTAAAGAAAAACAAACCAAAAGCACATTTTCATTTACCTCTATTTAACAGAGACTCTTGAAGATGATCTGCCCTTTAGTGATGCTTTCCACTCAACAAGATTTAATAGTTTATGTATTTTAACCTGATTTTCCAGCCAAATTTACAGCATAAAGTAAACAACCTGATGATGCTGTGTAGTCACATTAAAAGTTTGTGTGCACCGTGAATCAAAGTAAAACTCCAGTTGAACATGACCTTTGCCCAATTCAGATTGGGTGCTTTCTGCCTGAGTCCTGGAGCCTCCCGGGAACGTCTGATACAGGTGTAATTGGGTTTCCTCCGAGGAGCCTGTGTGGGAATAGTTCAGGTATTCACCACAGGAAGAGGAGCATCTCCACAAGGAACCCTGAATGTCACCTCCTTCTTAGGATGCTCTCATTCCAACTGTGACTGAAACCATGACCCTATCCCTTGAGTCCATCCCCATTTACCCTCCACCTTCTTTTCCAGACTCAAGTCCAAGTGTGAACTCCAGTGCCTTTCTTCAGTTTCTCCTTTTCATGTATCATAGAGAACAACATGGACTTTGTAAAAGGCAATTCAGGAAGCACAGTCATAATGTATAGGTCTCTGCTGTCTTCTCCCTCTCGGTTCCTCTCAGACAGTAAGTCCTCACTAACATTGGCAATAGGTTCTGCGACTTGAAGCTAAACTAAACCAATTTATCAAAGTCTAATTGTTATAAACAGGAATGAAGTCCTTACAGCATCTCATCAATAGTCTAAGGCAGTGGTTCTCAACCTTCTGGCCCTTTAAATACAGTTCCTCATGTTGTGACCCAACCATAAAATTATTTTCATTGCTACTTCATAACTGTAATGTTGCTGCTGTTATGACTCATAATGTAAATATCTGATGAGCAGGATGGTCTTAGGCGACCCCTGTGAAAGGGTAGTTCGACCGCCAAAGTGGTCGAGACCCACAGGTTGAGAACCGCTGGTAAGGTAATGAACAAAACGACATTATTCAAGGGCCTGCTATAACATGTTGGCAGACCCATTAGTTGTGATCATGCGACAACTTCGTTCCGTCTTTCACTGTCCTCTTTCAACTTGATTTCATGATGTTAATTTCACTCTCTGTGAGGTTCTCCTCACTGTGAAGTCCTTGCTTCCTCTTCTCACTCTTAGACAACAGAACACCTAGAACTCATCTAAAATCACAGGCACAGGTCGACCCAGAAAGGAGAATGCTCACACCACTACTCAAAGAGAAGCTCTGGACTTGGCTGGAAGCCTGTGGTAAGAAAGGAGGCAGAATTGTCAGTCTTCCTGTTTCTCTTCCTGTTGCTTCTCCTCCTTACCCACCTCCACCCTCTGCCAGGTCCCTGCTACCCTACAGCTTCCCTCTAGGGGTGGATACATGAAGGAGGGAGGGACAGGAAAGGTGTTTCTTAAATTAGCCCTGGCTTTTTGTTCTCTGGGGATGTTCAAATGTTTAAAGTTGTTGCTTTCTCTTTGGAATGCGTTGGGACACTGAGCAGCTCCCTTGATTTGGGGACCCGGGTGGATATGGAGACTTACAAGTATTTCTTCAGGCCCTGGGCTCCAGCCTCATCCTCTCTGAAAAGGACCCAAGATGATCCACAGCTTCTCTCTCTGAAATGCCCCCCAAGTCTACTCCATGGGGACTCTCACATCCCCCACACCCCTGCAAGGCCCTTTACTGGGAAGTCCCAATGCCATCCTCCCTGGCACCATCACCAAGGCAGGAGGTCAGCCCTCCCAGTATCCTCCATCTGGGATGCCTTGGGTCCAGAGACTGATGCAGTCCACAACCCACTTTCCCATTCTCAGGCATCAGTCTCCTGAAAACAAGAAACACATTTGGAAGAAGCCAATGGCATTGTGAATCCCCTGCCCTCACCTGCTCTGGCACAGTGACCAGACTTACAGCTGCCCCATTGTAAGGATATTTCTCCAGATGTTTATTCCCCATCACCTCTCACTCTGTACAGGAGAATCTTTGAAGCCATTAAACAGGTTCTCCCTGTTTCTTTTTAAGTAGTTACATACACAGATTTACCTCTCTTTAATTTAGGATGGAAAGCTAGCAATTGGTACAAAGTGGAAACCAAGGCAGGAGCCACACTCTGCTTTCCTGCTTCCCCTTTTCCTGGGAAGGTTGCTATCCTGCCTTGCATGATGAGAAGTTCTCCAGACACTGAATCCATTGGGAAAGAACCCAAAAGAAAGATTCTAACCTAAGTCCCCAGCCAGACCCTCCCCGTCAATCCACATCTCCATCTGACTACAAGCCTCTCCCATGAATTTGGGGATGATGTTATGGAACTCCCATTTTCAGTGGAGAGCCTGCTTGTTTGCCTCCCTGGGCAAGCCACAGCCTGTAGGTGAGAAAGGAACAGAAGCTAACTTTCAGGAAGAAGGAATTTCTGAGAGATGAAATGCCACAAATGAAGGAGCCTGGCATGACAGTCCAACCTGATCATCAAGGCCTGAGGTACCAGGGAAAGAAGAGCTGCAGGACCATATGAGACATTGTGTTTGACAGTCAGTACAACTCAGCCGTGGGGTTCCACCTACCTCTCTCTTCATCCCATCATCAAAATACATAAACAATAAGAAAGAAGGGCCATTTTCCTTCAAGTCAATGGGGAAGGTCAGTGTTAGGATCTGGAGATGCGTGGAGGTGCAGAACAGGTGGAAAAATTAGTTAAGAGGTAGATGAGCATTCCCTTGTAGACGGCCAGGGTATGCAATTGAACCAGCCAGACCTTCAGACACAGCAGGAGTTACATGTGGGACAGCCATTCCCCACGCCGGTGTGCATCAGGAAGATATAAGAAGGCATGTGGGAAGGCCATGCTGCTTGACGAGTGAGGGTTATTGTTCCAACAGAATTAGGGACAAACATTGAAAATGACCTTAATTAGCATCCCGAAAATTGTAGGCCTTGAAGAAGAAATACCTCCTAACCTCAACATAACCTCTGCAAAGATACCATTCACTTTGTGAGAATTTGTGGAGAGAGAGTAATAAGAGTGTGGGGTGGTCAGGAATGGGCATGGGCTCAGCTACTCAAGGGCTAAAGATCTCATTCAGTGGGTTTTAAACTACAAGTGACATCCTGAGATTCTCAAAAATGAATGCTTTTAAATGAAGTTCTGATTCAATGGTTTGGTATGAATCCTGGGCAGACAAAGATTATGGAAAGCTATGTAAATGATGCTGATTCACACTCCTGGTTAAGAAACACTAAATTAAGTCTCCAACAGGTTTAGATTTCTTTTCCACCTTCTCCTTCTGCTTCTATCTCATTTGTAAGCATTTCATTTTCCTTCAACACATCAGTGAGACAAGGCTGGGGAACAGAAAATGCTAAAAACATCAGGTGATCCTGAGATTCTGGCAAGTGGGGCAGGTAAGATTTCAGTGGCTGGAGATGCTGAAGCCAATGATTGTAGGACCTGTGTCTTGTGAGTACATTTGCACAGTCCATTTCCCAAACAGAACCTTCACTCTGCAAAAGCAGGAGAGTGGTTGATAAAATAAGAAAGCGTTGAATTCAAACCACTGTGATATTTAGAAATGCCAACTGATGAGTAAGGGGTTACTGAGACTGTTTCAAAAATAAAAAAGAAGGTATATACTGTTTTTTCTCTGTCACACTTAGGCAAGGAGAACTATTCTAGAGTTTTCTGGAACTGGAGCACCAGTCACAAGATTTGCGTTTTGTTTTTGTAAGGGAGTGCTTGCTCAGAAAGCTGGGGGAGCAAGCCATTTTGGAAAAGCAGGATTGGGTTGGGACCACCACTAGAAAATCTTCCCAGGCAGCCAGCGCATCTCCCAACAAAATCTACTGGCACTTGGATTTTGACAGCTAGAATTCTGTGCCACAGTAGAGTGATAAAGGCCAGCTCCTTGGTGTCACCTGGGGCCCTGCCAACTAGCTACTCCTGTGGTTCTGGAAAAAGTCCTTCTGCCTGGGAGTCAACTCACTGGAATTTGATATTTATATGAAATGGCATCTTGGTTCTATTTACTCAGCCTATTCAAAGCTAGAAGAAAGCAGATCTCTACAGAGACCAAATATTTGGTTCCATGAAGACATAAGAAATAAACAGGCCAAAAAGACAAATTGGATGCAACACTCTCTAGAGTTGACACGCTATGATTCACTTCCTTAACACCTGGCCAAGTTACTTCCCCAAGAGTCTCAGTTTCCTTCATGAGGTTACAAGGACTGCTCACAAAATCCCATATATTCTCCCAGATACTTGACAGAGTGGCACTACTCGCCTCCCTTCCCCTTGGATGTTAGGCATGGCCAGGTGACATGCTTGGCCAATGGTGTGTGAGCAGTGAGAGAGCCATGCTCCTTCTGGATGGCAGCTAACAGCCAGTTTGCAAATCACCCAGCACTTTCCTTGTGCTCCTGAGACTGGTAATAGTGGCTGTTCTCTTATCTGGATCTTGGAGAGAGGAAGCTTGGAAACAAAGCTGCCAGCTGAACAATGAGGCATGGCTCATGAGTGAGTAAGAAACTGCTATTTAATAAGCCACTAAGATTGCGGCGGGGGAGGGGGGGTGTTTGTTATCATAGCACAACCTACCCAATCCTGACTGATACAAGGGTCAGTTAGGATTAAAAGAAGCAAAGTCCGCAAAGCTCCTCACATGATGTTTGGCACATAGCAGATGATTGATTTATTCAATCTAAAAATTCATATTAATATCCTACCAAGTAGTAGATGCTGGAGACTCATTGATGTGGAAAACAAAAGGTGGCCTCTGCTCTCTTCTGCTTGCCATCCAGAGTTGATTCTGACTGGTGTACTTTGTCATTGCTTTGTGGTGATAACATGCTCTGTTTTCATAAATGCTGGAGCAGGGATTTTTCTGCACTGTTAGAGAGAGGATCTAAGAAGACATTAACATGCACTGTGGCCGCCACATCCATTCTTCAGAAGTAAAATCACATTGTGTACAAGGCACAATATTTTTGTGGGGAATTGTGAAAATATTACATTTTACAAAGGCATATTGATAATAGCTGCTATTTATTTTGCCCTTGCTATGCCCCAAACTCTGCAATAAATGTTTCCCACATATTATCTCATTTAATAGAATCCTTGCAAAGATACTATGAGATTGGTATTATGATGCCCAGATTTTTTTGTTATTAATCTTTTCCCAAGGATATTTTTCTATTCATTTTTAGAGACATTGGAAGAGAGAGGGAGAGACAGGGAGACAGAAACTTCAATGTGAGAGAGACACATCAATTGGTTGCCTCCAGCATGCATCCTGACCAGGGCCAGGGCTTGAGCCTGCAATCAAGGTATGTGCCCTTGACAGAAATCAAACAGGAGACCCTTCAGTCCATGGGCCATTGCTATCCACTGAATCAAACTGGCTAGGGCATGATGCCCATTTTATTATGAGAAAAATTGAGGTTTACAGACTAAATTACTAATACAAGGGCACAGAACTGAAATGTAGTTGAGTCTGAATATGAATTCAAATCTAACACACAAAAAAAGTTACATTTACAAGCTTATGATACTATCTCAAATGGAAATAAAAAGAAATATAAGCCCTAGCTGATGTGGCTCAGTTGGTTGAGCATTGCCCTGTCCCACCCACTGAGAGGTCGCTGGTTTTATTCCCAGTCATGGTTTCAGACTGGATGATCCCCAGCAGGAGGCAGCTGATTGACATTTCTCTCCCTCATTAATGTTTCTCTCTCTTTCTCTCCCTCTCCATTCCTTTCGCTCTAAAGTCAATAAAAACATACTTTAAGGGATATATATATATATATATATATATGTATATATATATCTCCATTTTTTTCCCACAGGCACACTTTAGACTGGAAATTTAACAGCTGCCTCTTTTGAAAAGGGTTTATGACACACAGGTTGTGCTAGTTTGGCTGGTGTATTGCTATTGTTGTTTTGTTGTTGTTGGAACCCTCAGTGCCAGTCTTGGCAAACTGGTCTATGCACAAAGGCAGGGAATGGTTCTGGATGCAGTGCCTGTCGTTTTTAAGGGGAAAACTTGGCTCTGGTGAAATCAACCAAGCCCAGTTGTTTAGGAAAAGGTGAATCACTGAAGTTCCAGGATCATTCAATAAGGCTGCCTCTGCTTCCACATCCCCTCTGCCCCTAAGGTGTCTGGCATGCCCCACCCAAGAGCCCGGAGCAGGATGGATGCTGAGAAATGAACCTGATGTGAAGACAGACTCCTGATTCTATTTGGCCCATGGATGACTCAGAGCAGGCGCTGTCACAGCCTGTCTCCTTGAGATCCCATTGTCATCTGCACTAGGCAGTTTCATTCTGGGAGAAAGACAGCCACCAGCAGGGTTCTGGAAACATGATTTTCTTTCCTTGTCTGACTGACAGGAGTGAGGTGACAGGAACAGTGGGCTTTCACATAAAATGATGCCTCTCCTTCCATGTTATTCCAACAGTGGAGCTGTGAGAGCTACACTCACAATAACTCATCATGTCCAAAACTCAGTCATTATCTCTCCCTGCAAGCTTCCACCGCTCTTCCCCCTGGCAGTCCCTCCCTTGGTTAACAGCATCACCATACACGGACTCACCTAGCGGGAGAGCTAATAAGTAGGCAGGAAGGAGAGGAAAGGCCTTGGGAGGTGAAATTAGAAGAGCAGGGATTAATGGGCACAATGGAAGGACTTTGGGCAATTTACCTGACCTCTTGGAGCTTTGGTTTCCCCTTCGGTGGGAACTGTGATGATTAGCACAGTAATCAGAATGCACAGGATTTCCCCTCTGTCCAGCCTTGCTCGTGGGTGCTTTTCCTGCTTAACCTGGTGATTTATGTAACTGTAGTGGCCCATTTTGCCTTGCCAGGTCTGAGCCCTATGACCTCCTCAATTGGCCTGTCATTAGCTATTAGTCTGAGGCACTTCAGAGGTAGCAGCAGCAGCTTTCCCATTCACCCATGTCTTCCTTTCACTCCACAGTAACCGTGTAAACCTTCTACTTTTTAATAAAATGCATTGATTTTATGATCTTATACATAGCATACATTTTTGTTAAAAGTGAAATGATAGAAAAGTACAAAGAATAGAATAAACGCGTCACATGGCACTGCATCTCAAAGAGAATCGCAGATGCTACTTTGTTAGACTCCCTTCCTGTAAATGCTTATGAATATTTAGAAATGAACAACACTGAGACAGGTGCATCCTGGTTTCAGGAAGCAGTCAGTCAGGACGGGCAGTGGGTGAGAGGGATTGAAATAGAGGCACATATCTGTTGGCTCACATGGGTAACAAGAGTCTTGAGCAAACCTCACAGGACAGTCAGGACAATTACTTCTGGATCTAATAATTCTGCCCTTCCCAACAGAATTCTCATGCATATTGTATATCCAGAATAAACTCATGTTAGTCAAAGACAAACTGTAATATAAAAGGGGCCAAGACAG
>PVJC01002762.1:0-76211 GCA_004026665.1 Murina feae | reverse complement strand
CAGTATTTCAGTATTATATGAACTGTTAAAGGGTATTCTTTAAGAAAGGAAGGAGGAGGAGGAGGAGGAGGAGGAGGAGGAGGAGGAGGAGGAGGAAGAGGAGAGGGAGGGTGAAGGGGAGGAAAAAGGGGAGGAGGAGGGGAGGGGGAGGGGGAGGAGAAGAATGAATAAATCTCAGAGGGAAGGGGGGTGGGAAGAGATTAACCAAAGATCTTATATGCATATATGAATTACCTATGGACACAGACAATAGGGTGTGAAGCCCTGAGGTGGGGCAGTAAATGGGTGGAAGGGGACAATGGGAAGAAAAAAAGGGACATCTGTAATACTCTCAACAATAAAAATTGTTTAAAAACACACAGAAAAATGAATAGGGGCCAGTTTTAAAAAGTATCAAACATACTCTAAAGATCTAATAATTAAAACTGAAACACTAGTAGAAAAGAGTTAGAACCCCGGCTGGTGTGACTCAGTGGTTAGAATGTTGGCCTTCAAACCGAAGGATTGCAGGTTTGATTCCCAGTCAAGGGCACATACCTGGGTTGCAGGTTCCCTCTCTAGTCCCAGTCAGGGTGCATGTGGGAGGCAACCAATTAATGTTTCTCTCTCATATTGATGATTCTCTCTCTCTCTCTCTCTCTCTCTCTCTCTCTCTCTCTCTCCTACACCTTCCCACCCTTCCACTCTCTATAGGAATCAATGAGAAAGAAAAAAATTATCCTCAGATGAAGATTAACAACAATAACAACAAAAAAGGGACCAGAAATAGAATTAAGTGTATATGTGAAATGAATTTATGACAGAACCTACATTTTAACTCTGAGGCTGTAAAGGTGGACTTATTAATAAAATGTAACCAGGTAGCCAGTAAGAAAAATATTAACTGGATCCATCCCTTACAGAATATACCAAACTAAACTCCAAATGTATCATAGATTTACGTGTAAGAACATGAAACAATAAAAGTACTGGAAGCCCTAGCTGGTTTGGCTCAGTGGATAGAGTGTCAACTTGTGAACTGAAGGGTCCTGGGTTTGATTCTGGTCAAGGGCACATGCTCGAGTTGTGGGCTTGATCCCCAGTACGAGGCATGCAAGAGGCAGCTGATCAATGATTCCCTCTCATCACTGATGTTTCCATCTCTCTCTCTCTCTCTCTCTCTCCCTTCCTCTCTGAAATCAATAAAAATATATTTTTTAAAAAGTACTGGAAAATTCCAGGCCTTTATAACCTTGAATGGGAAGGTCTTTCTAACTAAGACTCAAAAAATTCAGTGGTCATTAAAAAAAAGAAGATTGAGAGATTGGTTAATCAAAACATATAAAAGTAAAAAGATGTCTATATGGCAAATACACCATGGGTAGTATGAATATAGATAATATTAGGGAATTATTATTTGTTGTTTTGGGTGTTAATAATGATACAATTGTATAAGAGAACATCCCGGGTTTTAGGAGGTGCATGCTCAAGTGCTTGGGTTTTATCTTATGTGTGTAGTGCTCATGTTCACATATGCATGTGCTCACACACCCACAAGCTCACACAGACAGGCAAAAGTGGTAACTGCTATCAATTGTTAAATTTAGGGGGTGGATATATAGGTGATTGGTGCACTGTTATTTCCATGATTTATTTATTCATAATAGAAAGTTGAAAAAAATACCATAAGCTAAGTCAAACCAATGACAAACTGGGAAAATGATTTGTAATTCGTATCATACACAAGGTTAATCTTTCTAATCCGTAAAGAGAGTCTATTGATTAAGAAGAAAATTTCCAGTAACCCAATGGAAAAGTGGACAAAGATAGGACTAGTTCACAGAAAAAAATATATGAAACAATACCTTGCTGGTAGGAGGACAAATGGTGAAATGACAGTGAACTGGTTTGTACCTATCAGAACAATGCATTCGCCTTTGACCTAGCCATCCTGACTTCTGGGCACTTAGCCATGGATATTCCTGCATACATATGGAATAACAGACATCAGGTTGAATTATTGAGTCATTGTTCATTATAGTGAAAGATAGGCAGCAGCATCTCCATGGGCTGTTACATGAACCTGGGCACGTCCACCACAGAACATGAGGTGGCTCTAAAAGAGAAGTTCCCTTTGGACTAAGGACACATCAACAGGATACAATATTAAGTGAAAAATATAAGGTGCTTTTGTTTATAAAAAGGAGAAAGATAAGAATATATATTTCTTATTTCTTTTTCTACAGTGAAATACTAGAGGGACACAACATACTCCCTCCTCCTCTCCCTCCTTGCCCCCCCAACCCCCACATACGCAAACTAATTAAAGTGGTTCCATTCGGGCTGGGTCTAGGGAACAGGAGGACTTCCTGGTGTCAGTCTTTTCCTGCCTTTTCTCTATGTAGCCAAACAATAAAAGTTAATTGTTAAAAGTCCTCAAGAACTTCATTTTCAAATAAAGATTTCTTAAATGATGATGATACTTGTTTTATAGATTATTTTATGACTTGTCTGGTCAACAACTTGATTCCCAACATTTTCCATGACCTCGGTCATCTCTTTTAAATTGTGCCAGTTAAGAGCCAACTACTTACCTGGTGAGTGCCACCCCTGTGCAGAGCTAAGCTCAGTAATTCAGAATAACAAATCATTTCTTCAGGAACTAGCAATGGGGACTTGCTCTAAGTGATCCCAGCAACTCTCCCACATGGTTCTGCTTGTGTAGACACAGCCTGGCTTCTCCCAGATGCCTCTGGATGCTACCCATCTTGTAAGCTCATAAATTCCCCTCTCCAGGTAATTATAAACAAACACAAAGGTGAGAAAACGCGCTGTGCGAGAGGCTGGGTGTTGTTCCAGACGGTGGAACTCAGCATTGCTCCACATATGTCTCACCCAAAACACACTCCACCCTCTGAGCCGCCCAGATGCCAGAGGCCACACGTGCTGACTATTCATTCTGGTCTATTCATAAGGGAGACCAGCCAGCGTGTTTGAAATGGCTGCACTATGTGCTGGACATTCGGAACCATTTGAAACCCACCACCCTCTCCCAGAAGCTAGTTGCTCAGCATGGAAACAATACTTTGCAGATGCAGCCAGGGTTGGGAGGACATTCCGGACTGTTATTCCTCCTAGAGAGGAGGTGCCTTGGGGAAAGGGGCTCAGGCAATCCGGCTGAGCATCTCCCAGTCTCCCTCACATCCTGACAAAATATATATATTATTGATTTCAAAGAGGAAAGGAGAGGGAGAGATAGAAACGTCAGTGATGAGAGAGAATTGATCGGCAGCTTCTGCATGCCCCACACTGGGGATTGAGCCTACAACCCAGTCATGTGCCCTGATGGGGAACCTCCTGGTTCATAGGTTGACACTCAAGTACTGAGCCACATAGTTAGGGCCCTACTGTGTGCTTTAGTGCAGGTGAAATCAGCTCAGAAGAGAAAAATTCATGCACCCAGAGCAGGGGTCTCGAGGCTAAGTGGCAGCACACAGGGCCTCTGGGCCCTGGTCTGGGCCATTACCCTACTTAGTCACCAGCTCAGGGTGAACCATTCCCAACATTCTGTTTCCAGAAAAGGCACAGGCTACTCATCCCAGCAACACACCTGCATCGACAGTTTTTCTTCTTCAATATATTCTGCTAAATCCTTTGGCCTTTCCCTCCTGTGTTTTTGGCTTCTTCTGTTTTCCTCTTGCAAAATAAAATGACACAGGGAAATAAGATATTTAATTACAGAAAGTGAGACTTCAGTTTTCCCCAAATCAGACAATGCTAGTGCCAAGTTACCATTCAGAGCCTTTCTGAAGAAAGCTCTGGGTTGTGAAAGGGCTGTGAGAACGGCTTAGTCCATTGTTGCTCCGCAGAATCAGTGACCCCGCTGACTAGTGGCACAGATCAGTGGACTGTGGGAGGGCTGGAGACACCAAGAACAGCGCCCTTGTGTGGGGACACTGAGAACAGCGTCTAGGCAGGCTGTCACCTACCTCTGACTCTGTCTAGTCGTAAGGATCTGCTTCTATCCTCTTGTTTCCAAGAGCGAGTCCTTTCTCCAGTGCACTATATGCAGGTTCTCTGTGACTAGAGAAGGCGGGGCAGAGGTCAGGATGGGAGACCCCTGAGTTGCATCATTCATGAAAAGAGATCAAGCCCCGCAGGAGCTCCTTCTCTCCAGCTAAGACAGAAACGTCTGAGTTAAGGCCAACATGACTGAGGGGTCAACCTTCACTCCTGCTGTTGCCTTAGCAAGGCCTTCAAGGGGCCCTTTCCGATCAGGTTCATTCTTCTGGTTTTGAAGCAGTGGCATGTGAGTGCAGGTTTATGCTTAAAAATCACCAAGGCCTGAGAAGTTTGTCTTGCCTTAGTCTCCCTTCCTTTCCTGTCACACACATACAACCACGCATGGAGAGTCTTTCTCCAGGGAAAAATGACCCCTTGATTCAGGGTTTGTATCAGCCAGACGGGGAGTGTAAGCCCCTGTGTGAGCGTCTCAAGGTGGGGCTATGTGTTGAATGAGCTTGTGAGTGTGCAACTGTGAGGTGTGAGTGCATATTTGGTGTGAGTGTGTGCTGGGTGTGTCAAGGGAGTGTGTGTGAGTGTGTGTTGGGTGGGTGCTCATATGTGTCAGTGTGTGCAAGCATGTGGTGTGTGAATGTGTATTGGGTATGAGCGTGTACATGTGTATGTGAGAGAAAGAGACAGAGCGAGAACATCTCTTGTGTGACTAGGTTACATTTTGAATTACTGATGCACTGGAGCCACCCAATTCAAATGAAGAGTTTCTTTTTTCATTGACTCAAGAAAGGCTTAATAAATGGACACAAAACACTGGGGGGTAGGAGAGGCTGGGGGAAGGGCAGGGGGAAAAAGAGATATATGTACCAATCTTTGTAAAACTTTATATAATAATAAAAAAAAAAAAAAGAAGAAAGGCTTAATAGCTCTGGCAGAAACTCTCCAAAAAATTTACCTTTGGGCATACATGGCCCGGCACCAGACAAGAGGTTTCAGCCCCAAAGAATTTGGCGGAAAGTTATGAGCAAGTGAACAAAGTGGCTGTGAAATGCGAGCCCACTGCTCCCTCTCACCAGCTTGCTCGCTCCTGCTGACCGGGGCGGCCACCTCTGCGGCCTCTGTCAGGCACAGCAGCTGGGCTTGGCGGCTGCAGAATCAAGTCCCATAAAGGTGTTCATGAGCCTCTGTTAGGCAACCTTTATGGAACTAGTGGAAATAGCATAGATTATAGACCTGAGAGAAAAGTCTATGTGCATGCCCTAAAGCTACCTCCTCCATATAGAACCTACATGCCTAACATACCACGATAATCGTTCCAATAAACTACACACACACAAGAGCAGTTTCGCCATTAAATTCATGGTAGGAATTTGTAATGTTCCAGAACATTTGCCAATACATAACATGAAATAAATGGAAAGTGAGGCCCTTTCTAGGTAATATGTGGTGGCTGAATGATGTGGGTGAAGCAGTACATGCCCCTGGCTCCCAACCTGACCAATTCTTCAGTCCGATGTGCATGTGCCATTAGTTCCCCAGATGATCAAAAAGAAAACTGATTCAAAAACAAAGAGTACAAAAGTGACCTCATATCTACTCTGTTTTATGGCATTGTCAATTGTCTTTTCTTTAAATCTTCATCACCATTTAACAAACATTTTATTGAGCATCTGTTCTGAGGAGACAAAGGTGGGTATGATTGTCACACTGCCCTGTGTGACAATCATAATGAGCAATAAAGACTACTTTGCCCATTATCCCAGCACCGCCAGGCACTGTTCTGGGCACTTTCATTTCAGCCCCAATAATTACAGTCAGCTCCATTAACAACCTTCTGTCCTGAATATGCCGGCAATATCAGAGATACTGTTCAGAGCCAGCAAAGAAAGTTCCAGTGTTGGGCATGGAGTGAGTATTTGAGAACTGGTGGCTGTGATTGTTCCTATCTACTTACATAAAAACCCTGGGTGTAGCACATCCTGTTCGAGGCTTGACCAACCGGAAGGAATTCAGTCCTGCAGGGATCATCTTGGCAACAGCTGGGCCCTCCCCCGCTGTTTCCCTGCAAGAGCAAGTTTTCATGCAGGAACCGGCCCTCGGCCCTCGGAGCATGGGCGCACTGAGTCCTGGGTCGCCTTGTCAAGGGATGCACCTAGCTGTTTCTACCTTTCGAGTTGCTGAGGCAAAGGTCATGGTGTGGTAGAACTCTGGGGCTGGCCTAACAGGGGGCGTGGCCAGCCTTCAAACCAGACCCTGACAGTAGGGAGGAGGGAGCCCCATTCCTCACAGAATCCGCTGTTGAATAACTTGCTGTCAGTGGCCTGCCAGCCAGGAACCCCGTTCACCTGCACCCCGGACCCTGACAGGACAGAGGAGGGAGCCAGCCCCATTCCTCACGGAATCATTAGGTGGCCAGCTTGCTGTCAGGGGCCTGCCAGCTAGGAATCTTATTCCCCTGCATATGTGTATAAAGTTTTAATACATCATATTAGAGGTCGTGGTGGTACTATTTTACCCACAGCATCTACAGAAATTGCTACAAATTTACTTCTCTGTGGAAACATCTTTCATTCCCAAGATAAATTACCGATTTCATTAAATGAAACTTCAGTTTCTAGACTCAATATAAACAGTGAACTTGCTAAAACTATTAAAAAGGCCCAACTTCTCATTACTGATGAATGCACCATGGCATCCAGTCATGCTGTAAACGCCATAGACAGATTAGTAAGAGAAATTATGAATTTGAATGTTGCATTTGGTGGGAAAGTTCTCCTTCTCGGAGGGGATTTTTGACAATGTCTCAGTATTGTACTGCATGCTATGAGATCAGCCACAGTACAAATGAGTTTAAAGTACTGTAATGTTTGGGGATGTTTCAGAAAGTTGTCTCTTACAACAAACATGAGATCAGAGAATTCTGCTTATAGTAAATGGTTAGTAAAACTTGGAGGTGGAAAAGTTGATAGCAGTTTTCATTTGGGAATGGCTATTATTGAAATCCCCTGTGAAATGATTTGTAATGATCTATTATTGAAGTTACCTTTGGAAATACTATACCTATAGATAATATTAAAAATATATCTAAACTTGTAATTCTTTGTCCAACAAAATGAGCATGTTCAAAAATTAAATGAAGAAATTTTGGATATACTTGATGGAGATTTTCACACATGTTTGAGTGATGATCCCATTGATTCAACAGATAATGCTGAAAAGGAAATTTTCCTATCTAATTTCTTAATAGTATTACTCCTTTGGAAATGCCATGTCGTAAATTAAAATTGAAAGAAGTGGCGCAATCATCATGCTATTGAGAAATCTTAATAGTAAATGGGGTCTTTGTAATGGTACCAGATTTATTATCAAAAGATTACGACTTAACATTATCGAAGCTGAGGTATTAACAGGATCTGTAGAAGGGAGAGGTTGTTCTGATCCCAAGAATTATTTGTCCCCATCTGACACTGGCCTCCCATTTAAATTGATTCAATTACAGTTTCTGGTGATGCCAGCATTTGTGATGACTATTCATAAATCACATGGACAAACTCTAGACAGAGTAGGAATATTCCTACCTGAACTGTTTTCACACATGGTCAGTTATATGTTGCTTTCTCTTGAGTCTGAAGAGCATGTGACATTAAAGTTAAAGTTCGAAATACTTCATCACAAGGGAAATTAGTGAAGCACTCTGAAAGTGTTTTCACTCTAAATGTGGTGTACAGGGAGATATTAGAATAAGTTTAATCACTTTACCAGTCATTGTTTGCATCACTGTTGTTTTTATATCATGTTTTTGTTGTTTTCATATCATGTTTTTGTTGTTTTCATATCATGCCTCTGTTGTTGTGATGTCCTTTTGTTACTGTTTATTTATTAATAAATTTATGTTATTTTTGTATACATTTTACTAATTTTCTTTCATCTCTGACACTTCTATCATAGAGAAAGGGCAAATAGCAATATTAAAATATTTCCGCTAATTAATTCCCTTTTAATGTGCATGAATTTTGTGCACCAGGCCACCAGTTTAATTATAAATGGAAGATCCTCTTTCAACAGAATCAGGGACCAAATCTCATTGATAACTATTGCCTAGTGCCTAGCACATGCTTGGCACATACTAGATGTTTAATAATAATGATTTCATGTTTTTTTCATGTATAGAGATAATCAAATCCGAGTATCAAACTGAACAAAGTAGAAGAGAGATGTTGAGATTTTTTAAAAGCTATTGTCCATTATTCAGTTGTTGTGCTGTCTCCATAAGAATGCAAAAATAAGAGGAAAAGTCATAGTATTTCAACAATAATAGTAAGTGATGGCTATCAGTTCCCCTAAGGTCAGCAGGGTTCAGAGTGTGCGTCTGGGAAGTACTGCCTGAAATATTTGTACTTGGTGACTAAGGTTGAGATCAAGCATGTCAAACTCAAAGGCTAACACGGCCAAATAAACAAGGTTTCAGTTTTTTGCAAAAAAGCAAAAGCTTCAATTTTCAGAGAAACATAGGTTTATTTCAATAGAGTCATGCAGATTACAAAGGACTGAAATAAATGAGTAATTGTTAACATAAAATAATAGAACATTTTAATAAAAATTAATATTTTTTCTTGAACATTAACTTACCAGACACTGAATAACTGCACAAATTAATAAGCATAATGCAAATAAACCTATTGTTCTTGTTCTCTGGAAGGGAAACATTTTCTGTTGGGCACACCAAACAAGTCAGTACAAGACTACTGATGAGACAATCGGCTGCTAAAATATTCACTGCTAGTATTAGTGGAGAGAAATGGTGTGCCTGTGTGTAAGGTGTGTAAGGGAAATGAATGCAACACATTATAGCAATCAGGCATTAGCAAATGTTGTAGTTCATTATTAAGAATTATGTAATAACAGGATATTGTAAAAATTAAGTTATGAAAATTTTATGAAAACGTTTCTTACATACCATTATATTGTCTGGGCCACAAAAATATTCATTGTGGGCCATGTGCGGCCCACGGGCCGAGAGTTTGATGTGCTTGGTTGAGATGATTATTGATGCAGCATAAAAAACAAAATCCAAGAGAAGTCACTATACTTTCTCTTTTCATTTGGCAACTCAAAGTCCCATTCATCTTTGCATTACCCACCCTTAGTGCAGCCTGTCTCACTGTGGGTGCTCAATAAATGCTTCTCACACAATCACATACAGAGAGCAGCATGCCCATGTCACTACCTAAAGCCAGGAGACAAATCCCCAGCACTACTGAGAGAAAAGGAAGGAGCACATCATTTCATGTACCCAAGACAATGGAGGAACTGAGTCAGTCCCTATTAAGGCCTGGCCCCCCACTGCTTCCGCCTGTTCCCACAGGAGCAGCTGTGAACCCACACGCCAGCTCAGCTCCTGGGCTGCAGAGGTGCCTGCATGTCCTGTGCACCCCCAGTCTCCACAGTAAGTGTTTCCCAAGAGGGCGGCCAGACAACAATGGTCTGGGAGAGAATTCCCTGGTCCAATATGTGGAATTTTAAAATGTACTTTAGCAGCTAAAGGCTTTAAGAAGGCCTGTGGTGGAGGAACAAGTTTGACTTTGCTCAGAATTTCCAAAATATATGCAAATGCATAATCCACATCACTACTGTTTGTGGCACTCACTTTAGGAAATGTGCCCTAGATGGACAGCTTCATAATCTCACTTTGGGAGCCTTCTTTATCGTGAAAATATAAAAAGGACATTTGAAAGGATCCGTTACTTAAAATATTTCCCCACCAATAGAGCTCCAAAGGTCAAAATCACCAGCTCCAAACAAAATAATCTATCCTACTATATTGAATGCACTCATCTTCAATATTTCAACAATGATAGAATGCTGGTCTTTAGAATATCCCCAAACTCTATCACTGGGGCCTTGAAGAGGAGGCTAATACCAGGGCCAGTCAGATCTAGAAATGCAGCCAGTGTTTGATGACTGGCCTTTCTTGGCCTGGTGCAGAAAGATGAGACAGAAAAAGATCATTAACTCCTAACGGAGAGAAAGGTAAAGAATGATTTTAAAAATAATGAGTCTTTATTAACAAGACTGTATAAATGCAGTTAATTTGTTATGTGAGTTAATTGTGTTTTGACATTAGATATGACCAAAAATTAAATTTCTAGATAATATAATAATCCTTAGCTGGAATCAACAGATCTTAAAAATATACATTGAATTTATTAATATATGGTCAATAAACATTACTTACAAATTCCATATTTGCAAATTCTCCTACTGGCTAGAAGTTATTTATAACCCAAAATCAATAGTCTCATTGTTTCTACGGTTATTCAAGGACATGTGCAGAGCAGGGAAAGTTTAAGCTGCCCCACACCTTCCCAGCTGAGGATGAGCAGGGCTCTCCGCCTCCTCATTCAGCTCTCACACTGCAAACAAACGTCCTATTCACAGTCTAGTTAGCGCCCCAGCCATGGGTTCAGCTATGTAGTATATGAGGTGTCTTTGAACAGAAACACACGAGTACAGGTTATGTACTGATCCGTTAACGAGAATGTAACCAGAGGCTCACGGGAACCCAATCCTACATTTCCTCCAGAAACAATGGTCCCTATTTGCTAATTCAGAGTTCGTGGTAACCTTATAGAGCGTAGCATCCATGAATAATGAGAATCAACTGTAGTATACTTAGGGAGGACCAGCAAAGTTTCCTTTGAGAAAATCTTAGTGGATAGAGCAGGATCACTGCAGGAGGGTGACAGGCTACCTGCAGCATGGTGGGAAGCTGCACCACTGGAGCGAGGCAGCTAGCGCCAGGAAAAACGCACACACAGGAACGCGTGGCCTCTGCAGCAGTTTGCTGACTCAGCACTATGGGTGACTCCTTTCACTCCTGCCTTCAGCAGTTTTCTTTCAATACCTGGTTGAAACAACCAACTTATGCTCTAGATTGGAGAATTTATTCACAGCTTAACTCTGCTGCTCTGAACGTAATTTTTTTAAATATATATTTTATTGATTTTTTTACAGAGAGGAAGGGAGAGGGATAGAGAGTCAGAAACATCGATGAGAGAGAAACATCGATTAGCTGCCTCCTGCACAACCCCCACTGGGGCTGTGCCCACAACCAAGGTACATGCCCTTGACTGGAATTGAAACTGGGACCTTTGTCCACAGGCCGATGCTCTATCCAGTGAGCCAAACCAGCTAGGGCTGGACATAATTCTTATCTGAGCTCGTTTACAGTTGAAACCTACTGTGTATAAAATACCATGATAAGTGCAACTGTTATGACCTCATAAAAATCTGCTGATGTGATCAAACATTTTTTCAGACATTATAGTGTCACCCTTTTCTCTGAAGAATCTAGGAGATCATTCCTGGATGAGGCCTGAGTTGGCTCTTGTCCCCAGCTGTGTCACGCATAGCCTGCGTGGTTGGCCTGGCACACTCACACAATGCCTTCAGCAAGATTAACTTCGTTGAGTCTTTAAAAAAGTACGTGCTCTGGAGTCAGCCCATGAATAGAAGGTTACAGGCAAATAGCTGATTTTACAGTGTGCCCGGTGGAAAATGCATGCCTAAAGCAGCCTTATGGTCAGGCGCGTGCCCCAGTGCAGCATGCTTACTCCATGACACGAACATTCTATAGCTAAAAAGTGATACGTTTACAGACTGGAATCGCACATTTTTCCTTTGAACTGATGACAAGATCCTTGGGCGATTTTGAGAGCTGTGCCGAATATATGCAAGGAGCAAAGTGATTCGCAAGGGATTTTGCTTGGCTTGTGCACACACACATTGGCACAAGAAAAACAAGCATGAACATCATCTTCTCAGCTCCATCTGTCTCCAAAGGTGCTTTTCCTCCCTGGGTGAGCTTTCTGGAAGACCCCTCGACAAGGCTGTTTTCAGCCCATGAACATCCCCAAAGAATGGGGCACCTGTGGTAACCTGCTGTATTTGTAAACACCTCATGGCTAAGCCAAAGGAAGCCAGACCCTGCCGTCCATGTCCAGAGGAGTTGGCCACTGAGGGCACACCAGACTGGAGCCCTGTGCCATGTGAAGAAGTCCCAGGTAGGTGCCTTAACCAGTCCTGGTTAGCCCCTCCTCACCTGCCCTGTCCTGTCTGTTCCTCCAGAAGGAAAAGGGGCACTTGACAAAACATGAAACGGCTTTCCTTTTTTCCTTTGGAGTTTTAACAAAAGCAGATTCCTGGGGTACAGAGGTCCCGTCATAGGAAAAGGAAGCATTCCTCACCTGATTGATGTTCATTTTGCTGTCACTCGAACATGCTTGGTCACTGAGGCCACGAAGGTTGTAAGGCTACTGCAGGCCTGTGTGTGAATGCACACGTGTATGTGTGTGTGATCTGATTTCTTTTTAATATTTTTGTTTTGCTGTTTTGAAAAAAATGGGAAGAAACAAAAAAAAAAAACAGACAAAGGCACAAAAAATGACTGTCTGGCTGAGGAAGAAATTGCTGGCAAGCCGAAGGTTATTAGCCTCAATAGCAGCTTCCTTGCAGCAGCTTGCCAGGCCACCAGGGGAACTGGCCTCCTGGCCTGGACTCTCCCGGGAAGACAGGGAGATGTCTGCTGAGTCAGCCCCACTCTCTCCCCGCATCCCCGCCCCACTCCCCCCAACCCGCAAGTTAAGTCTATGGACTTGAAAATCAAGAGGATGAAGCTGAAAGAGTGCCTGCATTTACAGTCTCCCTCTGAACATAAATGAACTCTTCTGATTGAAAAATAAACTTGCAGGTTGTATTATGAATCTCTATGATTCAAAAAGTATAGGAAACAAGGAAATTTGTCAAGGGTTAGTCCTTAATAAAACCCCTTTTTAAAAATTGTGGGGGAAGAGAGAACCCAATTTTTTCTTTCTTTATGAAAGGACTGGAATTCTGTTGTCTAAAAACTGCCTCCCTGAAGACCGTGGAAAATCTGCCCGTGGAAATGAGACAAGGCGCTGAGCGCACTCAACAGACAACGGAGCTGAGAGTAACCCACAGCCAAAGAAAAACAACGGGCTTTATGTTCTTCCAGAACAAATCACAACTTTTCCCAGCTCATAAAGACTTTTTATGTAGCTTCACTCAGGCAACACTTGGGCAGGGAGGGTCTGCGGGGAGATAACCACAAGCCTGGGATGGCAACTGCCCGGGCGCAGCCGCCACACAATACCCAGGAGTGTCTCCACCTGGCACCCGGCCCCTCCGCATCCCAACAGGCCCCGCCTCTGGGCTCTGCTTCCCGCCTCGAGCGACCTTAATGCCAACAGGGTCCACCAGCCGCCTGGCTCCCTAGGAAGTCGGTCTGACTACCGAAGAAAGCACGGGACTTAGAGGTAAAAATTCAAAATATACCTCGAAAACCTCCCAACAGAAGCCCAGCCTTCTCACAGGAGAGATTAAATTAGCCACAGGCACCACCACCAGCCCAGCGGCTGCAAGCACTGCCATGCCAACCGCTGAAAGCGTCTGCGCGCCCCACCCCCAGCACCGCTGCGTGGGGCCAGGGGCGCAGGAGGCCCCACAGGGGCCGCGTCGCAGAGGACGCTGAGTCCAATGAACCGGTGTTAATGCACTCACAGGCGAGCGCGAGCCTCCCACCTCCCAGGGAACTAGTCAACACACTTAGGATGCTGTGTTTTATTTATTTCATTAACACATGGATATTATTCTCAAATATTAATCACTCTGTTTATTCATTGTTTAAATGAACTCACCTGGCCACCCGTGGCCTCTCCTTTGAACCTCTCAACGTAGAAAGCAAGTGATTCAAACCTCTCACAGTTGAGGTGTTCCAAGGCTACACCTTAAGGTCACACATCCAAACCCTCAGGACAGTTAGGAAATGTCAGCCAGCTGGTGGGGGTGGGGTCTCCCCAAGGAGTGGATGCCTCCCAGCCGCGCTTCACTCTTTCGAAAGCCTTGGGGCAGCCCCTGCTGGGGCGGCCTGGCCCGTGCGGTTGCCCTGCCGCCGCGCCCCCCCCCCCCCGCCCCCTGCACAGCAGCCTCTGCCGCCTGCTCTGAATGCAGACGCTCAAGGTGGTGAGGGCCGACAGAGACTTTCCAGCAGGTGCCGGAGGTGGAGAGTTTTAGGGAACACGACGTCTGGTTCCTTGGCTTCACTCCAACATCTGCCTGGGCCGCTCCTCGCTCCTGGGGGCGCCGCAATCCCCTCCCGCAAACACAATGCAGGACAGCCCTCTTGAGGAGCGACAGTGACAGGAACATGCGGGCCGTAGTGAGCAGGTGCAGCCCTCACCCCCACGCAGAGCTGGGGAACCCGCCGCGCCTCCCGGGCGTGTTCTCTTTTGCCTCTCATGCGTACCTTTGGATTTGGTGATGCATGGGCCAACTTAGAAAGCAAGATAATTCAAGTTCATTTGTGGAGTTTTGCCCTCCGTGGGGAAACAGACCCACCAAACAGACCCGAACTTGACACTGAGATTCAGCTGCTCTTTTAATGAGTCAGTCCAAGAAGGCACCAGTAAAACCCATGTGGTTACCCTGCCATCCAAATCCACTGGGAAGCTCTTGTCTGGCGAATATTTAGTCATAAAGCTCAAGGACCTACACTTGGCAAACTCTTCTCCCCTTGCTGGTTGAACCTCCCATGGCGTCTTTGAAGCGCCTTTGTGCACTTCTCATTGTTGCCACGTGATGGCAATAGAGATCCATCATAATCCCTTCAGACTGTTGTATTAAAGGACCCACAGTCTGGATTCCTAAAGGAAAAAAAGAAAAAGAAAAAGCCAGGAAGTGGGAGGGAGAGTAGGAGAAAATTCGGAAATTCATTCCTATGGAGTCAAGAAGTAACTTCCATCTTCAAAACTGAGGTTCCATTCTAGTTTACTGGGACGGTGAGAGAACTCTTAGCATCAACACATAAAAACTCGTAACTACTAAAGTTGCAAAAAGTAAGTACAAAATATGAAATCTACCTTCAATTTTTAACTCCATATAAAAATCAATGAACACATTAAGTATATCTAAAACAAGCTGATTGTGGACATTTTAATAATTTCTTTTTCATAAATGCCAAAGTGCAACAAGAATTGTCTTGGCTGTTATTGAGCACAGCAAACTTCTTGATCCTTCTCACCCTTTCCTATTCTCAGAACCTCTCTTTTGTTTAAGGCTGACATCACCTAAGAACTCAGCTCTTCTTCCCCAGGTAAGAGAAGCCAAGAGACTGCATCCTCATGAAAATTCATCTTTCACTGGGGAGACAGCCATTTGCCCTGGAGCTGCCAGGCATCCAAACACACACACACACACACACACACACACACACACACACACACACCCCAGCCAAGAACAGCCTATCGGCAATCAACTCAGCTCTCTCCTTCACCTGCCCCTCTTTCACAGCACCCAGCCTTCTCCCCTTCCCACACCTCCCCCACACCCAAGCCCAACAGAAAAGATTCATGCAAAATGAGAGGATACTTTCCAAAGGTTTTTTTTTTTACATTATCCATCTATCATTTTCTTTTTTAAATTTATATTTATTGTTGAAAGTATTACATATGTCCTTCTTTCCCCCCATTGACCCATTAACCCCACACCAGCGCCCTTCAGCCTTCACCACACTATTGCCTGCCTCCATGGATTATGCATACATGCATATAAATTCTTTGTTAATCTCCCCCCTACCAACACCTACTCTCTGAGATTCATCCATCTATTCCATGCTTCTATATCTCTGGATCTATTTTGTTCATCAGTTTATTTTGTTCATTAGATTTCATATATGAGTGAGATCGTGTGAAACTTGTCTTTCTCTGGCTTATTTCGCTTAGCATAATACTCTTCAGGTCTCTCCATCTTATCTTAAAAGGTAAGAGTTCTTTTTTTTTTTTTTTTTTTTTGCAGCTCATAGTATCCCATGGTGTAAATGTACCTACAGCTTTTTTATCCACTCATCTACTGATGGGCACTTGGGCTGTTTCTAAATCTTAGCTCTTATAAATAATGATGCTATGAACATAGGGGTGCATATATTCTTTCTGACTGGTGTTCTGGATATATTTTTAGAAGTGGGGTCACTGGGTCAAATGGAAGTCCCATTTTTAATTTTTTGAGGAAACTCCATACTGTTTTCCATAGTGGCTGCACCAGTCTGCATTCCCACCAGCAGTGCACTATGGTTCCCTTTTCTCCACATCCTTGCCAGCACTTATTGTTTGTTGATTTGTTGATGGTAGCCATTCTGACAGTTGTGAGATGATACCTCATTGTCATTTTAATTTGCATCTCTGATGATCAGAGGCTTTGGGCACTTTTTCATGTCTCTTGGCCATCTGTGTGGCCACTCTGGAAAAGTTTGTTCCCCTGAGCTGCTCCACTCCATCTTCATGTCAATTTGCAGGTGAATCAGCAAATGTTATATAAATGGTTTACCACTTTAAAGGTGTGATAACATCAGAGCAGAGAGAGATAAAGGGCTTTATGTGAAACTCAGTGCTTTGGTCCTGGGAGTAGCTGAGCCTGTGCTTCTTTCCTTCCCAGGGCCGTAGACCCCTTGCTTATCTCTTCCTCTCACCAAATTACTTCACACCATTTATACTTCTTCTCCCACTGACCCCACTTCTTTTCCTTCCCACCTCTTTCTCTTCCCAGCCTCCCCAGGAGTCCTCTGCCAGCCCCTGGCTGCAGCTGGACTTTTTAGAGTGGCTGCTCATGATGTGACCATGGACCTCAAATTGAAAATGGGCTTTTCCACACTCTGTTTCCCCACTTTGTAGTTTAAAAACCTGTATAGTCATGCATTAAGGAAATGTTTGATAAAAGAGTCATCCCCCACCCTAACGGTCATTTACATTTTCTATTTTCTTTGGTGTTCTTTGTGAAAAGTATCCAGCAGTGGGTTCAGCACACTCTGCAAGGGCCTTGTGATTATGACTTTTGGTGATCCTATTAATCGATCTTCTCATTAATGGACATCAAATTTGCTTCAAAAAGTATCTTTGGGAAGTTTCTGCTTTGAAGTTTGCACTGTTAAAAACCGCTTTTGTGGCCCTAGAAGGTTTGGCTCAGTGGATGGAGCATCGGCCTGGGGACTGAAGGGTCCCAGGTTCAGTTCCCATAAAGGGCGTGTACCTTGGTTGCAGGCACATCTCTAGTAGGGGGTGTGCAGGAGGCAGCTGATCGATGTTTCTCTCTCATCGATGTTTCTAACTCTCTATCCTTTTCCCTTCTTCTCTGTAAAAAATCAACAAGGATATATTAAAACAAACAAACAAAAACCTCTTTTGTGTTTAAAAACCAATTTACACTAGAGTAGACTGTATAATTTATATATATTTACAAGTCAAATTCTTAATTGCAATGCAATTCGTAAAGGGCTTTTTCCCCAGACTTCATCACTCCCTTTGTTTCCCACGGTAACACAATTTCTTCTAAAGCTCAATGAGCCGGTTCATACACAAGCTGCTGCCAACAATGAGGTGCAGGCCAGGCTCTGAGAACGTTTCCTGGGGCCCTTCCAGCCCGACGCATGTCTCCGTGATGCTGTGAGTCTCTTTATTTGCAGTTTCCTTTCTCAGCAAAATCAGACATTAACTCCAACTCCTGTCAGCGTGTGCTGGTCAGGGTGGAACTCCAGTGACGGTCGCTCCCTGGCACCTTGGAGCACCAGCACGCCCTTTCCCTTGCTATTTACAATCTTCGTTCCTTAAGCTCCTGGATCTACAGATTCCTTTTTCAAAAGCATTCCCAAGGTTCCACACTGAGATCAGCTCACAGCAATCTCTCCTGTAACTTTTAAGTTAAAAGGTATTATTCTCTCCTTTGAAAACAAGGTAAACTGAGGCATGGTAAGCACCTTGTGCTAGATGTCCTGAGGACGCTTGGAGCTATGGGCCTGGCAGTGTGTGGCCAGAGCCTCTCGGCCCCGATGTGCCCCGGATGCCTCCACCAGGCATGGAGGAAGGCTTCGTTTCTGTCAGATTTTGCTTGCAGAGCCCAGCCATCCTGTCCCATTGAAATAATTGGGAGAGGTTTTTTCTTTTATCCTCTGCGTATCATTTGGGACTCACTTCAAAAGAACTATGGCCTTTCACAGTGTGTGCTGTACGTGGGCAGAAAGTGGACCAGAGAGGCATGTCCTCGGCATGGAGATGGAAATGCTCATGGAGAACACCCACTCTCAGCTCAGAGAGGGGAGGACAGCAACAGGATGCAATTGAGTGACCATCCTCCCCAGAGAGAGCCACCTACCAGGAAGGGGCCAGACCCAGGCCAGGCAGGTGGGCTGCAGACTCCTGCCTGCCCAGCAGGTGTGATGGCTTCTGCTCCCATCACCCGCTTTACCTCCCTCCTCCTACCCCCCCCCCACTTTAGTGGTCAAGATGAGAAGGCCCCAGAGGTTCCCAAACAGTATGACTACTGCCACTGCCAGCTGGGCCAGCAGCCTCTGTGCCTGTGTTTGGTGAGGCAGCTGGACACAGAGGCCTCATCCTCTCCTTCCCCTCTGCCCCAGGGGAGGCTTAGTGCCACAGGCCACTTCTCCACACACAAGGTTTCAGTGGCATCCACACCATGGCCCTGAACTGGCTGGGACCCACACTGACCTGCAGCGGGAGAGGGTGAGAGGGTGCGACCTCTTGAGCACTCTTCCTCCATCTGTGACCTTCTGTTTGCCCCTCGTCTTCCTTCCCCTCTCCAGTGGCACAGTGTCTCTAACGGAGGAAAACGGGTGCTATAAAAGCAGTTTGCACTGAAGTGTTCCAAAGCTCACATATCTTTAAATTTTTTTAAAAAGAGGACACGTATTTGAACAAAAACAACCTTACCCTCAACACACACACACACACACACACACACACAGCAGACAGAGGTTCTGTCTCTGCCTCCCGGACACAGCCCTGGGCTCCCAGCAGGGTTTCAGACTGAACCCAGCCAAGTGGACAAGGGGGCCTTTCCTGCAGTATCCTCTGGCTCTTTGCTCCATATAATCATTAAAAAGCCCTTCAACATGTGAAAGAATTCATACCCACAATCATGCTTTCTAAGAGAAAATGGTGTCAATAAAAGACCCATCAAACTTTTTCTTCAAAAATTTGGTCCTGGGTTTGATCTCTTTCCTGAGCCTAGCTCTATTCTCTCTCCCATGCCCCACACTTCAAAATTTAACTAAAATATTAAATAGCCAGAAGCAGGCATAGTGGGGGAGGATGAATTAAATCTAACAAGACTTACATTACAGTGAATTATTCAACATTGAATCTTTCCCTAAGAGAAAGGACAAATTATGCATCCGTCATTTTCTGACTCCATTGAATATGGACACTTACCAGTCTTTGGTGGATAACACTGAAAGCTATGCTAATATTGGAAAAGCAGATCTGGGCACATCAGATTCATTTGCTTTTAAAGGGACATTGCCAAAAACTTTGAGTCCAGTGCTTGACCTGTATTTAATATTTCTCTGATCCACCAGGGGACACCTTCTGGATTCTAAATACCTACTTGGAAAATGTTTGGCACTGTCAGAAAACAAAGAAAAGCTCTCTTTGTATGAGATTTACTGTCAGCACCATCAGATAATTGAATCTGCCTGATATCAGCAAAGCTGTATAGATATCATCAGGAAAGCTGATGTACAGACCAGCAAGAGAAGGGAAACAAGAGCAAGAAAAGTATGTTTGTTTTTTCCAGTTAATGCATAGTCAAGAGAGAGTCAAACATGCCAAACTTAGGGGAAATATGAAACACATATTTTTCTAAATTCATTTAAAATGTTACTGCAATGCATTAGCCCTCTGTTTTAAAATATCCAAAAACAAACTAACATGGGCAAAGTGTTGGGATCTAAAGTCTGAGACAATTCCAGAAAAAACAGTTGACATTGATGACAGTGATGTTTACTAGAAATCTAACCTACATCCAGCAGACAGTAGACGAGGTGACTGGCATTAAACAAAATGAGGGACTGAGTGTGCCTCCATATGAAGAGGGTGGAGCCCCGTCTGTTTTCCTGTTATGTGGAACCCCTGCCCGACTCCTCCCAAAACATTTTCCCAGTGACTTTGCCTGTCTCTGGATGGGCACCTTACTAAAACAAATACACCTAACAATAATCTTTGGTAGCAAGTGCTCATAAAGGCAACAAAGTGTACGACGGGGTGTTCCTTAGCATGGCACCAGGCACTCTGTGGAATTGCCACACACAAAAGCAAAATAGTCTACCTCAATGACTGGGCCCAGAAGTCAGCAACTTTTAGAAACTTGATCTTTATTGCAAGTGACTAATTTCGCCCCCTTTGGGTGCAAATGAGTAGTCCTCTCCCTAATAAGTCACAGTGTGTATATATGGTGTCTACTTTAGAAGATGGAGAAGTAGAAAAACAAACCATGATTACAAGCACATTCACAAATAAAAAGAGAAGGTCTCCTCAGTCGATACCAACACCTTATAAAAGTGTCATTTAACCTTATCTAATCTGGAGCCTGTTTCATCATTGGCATAGCCCACAATGCAAACCTTTGTGTTGAAGAAGGAAGCGCGGGGGCGGTGGGCGTGCCCTGCCTCTGCTGTAGCTGCCTCGGGACTTTCTGCTGCCCAGCAGTCAACGCAGACCTCGAAGTCCCAGGGACAGTGGGTGAGAAAATGATGGATGGGCTGGGGTACAGTGAAGGCAAAAATGGCTAAGAGAATAGTTTCCTTTTCCCATCTGTTCAGGAAGGACGTCAGCGAGATAGACTAAACAAGGCCCTGGGTCGGGATTCCGTGTGTGAACACAGCAGCCCAGCCTTTAAGAGAGCCTTCCTCCGCACGCTGAGGGGACAAAGGCAGACCAGACGCCCACAATGGCTGGTCTTGAAGAGAAGCAGGGCAGTCCCAGACTGTCGCCGTGGCAGCCAGTGGGGGTTGGGCAGTCCTGGGGGAGTCTGGCCCTTGGAGCCCACTGCCCGCTGTGGCCACCAGCTGATGAGACTCAGTGACCAGCACTGAACACACCAGGCATTTCCTGGGAAGATTCAGGAAATCCAGGCACAGAGGTTCCCCTGGGCATCACTGAGGGGTCTAGCACACGATGTTGTCCTGTCCCCTGGGAGAGTAGAGCCCCTTGGGCCTGAGCAGTTCCCCACCCTTTGACCTCCCCTCCTTGCCCTGCTCCTACTCTCCCCTTATCTCCCTCTCCCCAACACACACACACACACACACACACACACACAAGCCACATGACTAAATGCCTCCACTGCATTGGACACCAGGGCCTCTGTAGGACTTCAGGTTGAGGAGTCAGGGTGACATGCGGAGGGAAGGCTGGCCTAGACTTGGCAAGTCCTGGGTGGAAGCCCACTTGAGAAGGAAGACCTCAGACCTTCTCTCTTCAAGGGAGCCTCAGTTTCCCTCTGGAACATTAAAAGCTTGACTGCCAAACAGTCCAGCAAAGGATCCTGCAGATTAACCAATCCCAAAACCCAAGTCTGTTGCCCAGTCCCACTCAAGCATCTTGTGACAGGGAGGCAGTGGAAATGTTTATTTCCTTGCAGTGTCCTAAGCTTTCCTAGCCTGTCACATCCTATCTGTCTAGTCCCTTGAAAGCAGTGGCAGGGCCTTCAGGAGACAGGTCCAGCATGGGGGCAGGGGCAGGGAAGAGCATCTCTTTTCCCCTGGCCTGCATTTCCTGGAGAACCTTCCTTAGGACAGTTCAGTGGAAGAGAAGCCCCAGAGAAGAGCCCTCAGATATCACTCAAGATGAGAACAAGCACATCAGATGGCAGGACCTCTAATGCCCGTGCCCACATACATAGCATTTTCCTGTCCATGAACTCATGTTGTTTTCCCTGCTATCACTACTGCCAGCATCTCTAGAAATATGTGTGCCAATATACTAGCCCAGTGCAAGTCAAGTATATTTACACATGGGCAGTGGATCCAAGCACTGATGGAGGTGGCTATTAGTATTTACTTCACAAAGATGTCCATGCACCTCATTATTGTTGCTTAAGGGTCTGTAGTTAAGACATGAGAAATGTCATATCAAACAAATTTACCCTAGGTGAATAGCCACACTCTGCCCCAAACCAAGTGCCTGCAGGGGGAATCAAACTTTGGGGAGAACAAAGAGTTGTCCCATTTGGTAAGCAGAGAGATATTCTCATTCCAACTGGGGTAGTTGTGACCCCAAGCAAAAGGGAACCTCAATAAAAGTGGATTCTGGGTTGGTTTGTCTGTTACCCTTAATTTATAGTTTAACTCTAGTCAACTATTGGCCTTAAAAAATATGAGGGCAACCAGAAGTACATACTACGGAGCAAGTACCCTTTTTCCTTTCATACATTTCTTTCTATTTAACATTCTGTGGAAATTTGCCTCCCTATTTGCCATAGTTTATCTTTTCTTATATCTTTGCTTCCAAACTAAATAGCACTAATCCGAATGCATACCTTTGCAGGCCAACGTCTAGCCTATGTCTGTGTCTACAGTGTATGTAAATATTGGCAAGCTTCTCCATGGGCAAAGCCACAGTGTGCACTGTTGGTGTTGTCCTATGGTGTCTCTGGGGTGTGTAAATGTGTGTGGGGGTGTGAGACCGCACTAGCAGCCACCATCACTACCACTCAATAGTCCTGTTCTCTAAACCAGTTTTTTGTGGGTTCAGTTTTTCATAATTAAGACTAAGGAGTGGTTAAAAAACAGAAGTACATTTTCCTGGAAACAGCAGTTTTCATTTGCAACTTTTATTGGCAAATCTGGCTGCCAGTAAATACATTCCTTGGCATCTCCCAGAATGTAATTCACTTGATGAAGCAGCCTTGCTTTTTCTGTAATGTGCACATCAATTAAAAGGGGTCGCCTGGAAGGAATGTAGTCAGTGGCTGGCTTTCAGTACCGGGTCACCTCTGGCTCCAGGCACCAAAACGTCCCTGATCTGTGCCCAGGAGTCTGAGCTGATCTCTCTACGGGATTTCAAGACCAGACTATTCCCGCCTGGAGCGTGGTAGGTTGCAGGGTGTGAAAGCATGAGTCAGCCCCTGCGGGGTCCCACTCCGGCAGCACTGCCGCCCCCAGGGATCTCTCCTTCGGAGCCCTTTTCCTGGGAAGGCCTGGGGCGCGCTGGGGGTCTCGCGCAGTCGGCGGAGGCATAGCGAGATGAAGCTGCGGGCGGCAGGGGGCGCTCGGAGCCCGAGCAGGGCCCAGCGTGGGTGTCGAGAGTGACGGGCGGACTCGCGACCCCAGAGGTCTGGGACTGGCCAGGAACCTGCGCCCCCCCGTCCCCTGGCTGTGGAGCGGCCTCTGGACTTCCCACCCCTCCCCTTCTCTGTCCTGAGCCTGCAGGGAAGAAGCAGGAAGCCTGTGGAGGGCGGAAGGGGCCTCGGCCACCGGGCTACCGCTTTCAGCGGCTGGCGCACCGTGGACGAACCACCCTCCGGGGAGACCTGTTGCGCGCAGCCAGTTTGCCGACCTTGTCCCGGTCCCGAGCGGTGCAGACCGCTGGCGCCCTGGAAGGGGTGGCTGTTCCACACCAGGCCCGGGCGCCCGCACCTGCACACAGACAGCCGCGCGGCCGCGGCCGGTGACGCGCCGGGGTGGGATGAGGGACTTCGGGAGGAGCATCCCAGAGCTCAGCTTCCCCGGGCGCGAAGAGGGGCCAGGTCGTCCAGGCTCCAGCTCAGCGAAGGTCGCTGTGGGGTGGGAGAAAGGGTCGGCGGCAGCTTCGGCTTGCGGGTCCGGTGAGAGACGAGACTGGGACCCGGGGAAGCGCCCACCGCCGGCAGGGCACGGGCCCAGCACCCAGCAAGGTGCAGCCGGCCTCATGCCGCCTGCGGGCTTGTCCGCTGATCTGAGCTAACAAGCATTAGCCAGGGCGCTTCTGTGCGGGAGGTGCGCTTTCTGCCCCAGTCCCGGGAAGGCGCGTCGGCCCCTCTGTTCCCGACAGCCCATACCCGCTCCGCCCGCAGCCTCTGCTCCACACCCGCAGCCGCTGCTCCGTACCCGAAGCCTCTGCGCCGCGCTAATAGCCCCTGCTCCGCACCCGCAGCCTCTGCTCCGCACCCGCAGCCTCTGCTCCGCACCCGCAGCCTCTGCGGCTTTAGGACGGCCGGGACCCCCGCGGCGCTTGCCCCAAAGGAGTCCAAGTCCCGAAGGTGGGAGGCGGCGGTGCCTGTACCTTTCAAGGCCCCGGCTTTCGGCTGCGGCCCGAGTCAGCCGGAGACCTGGGTGGGAATAAACCGCGGCGCGGGTGAGCACACACGCACACAAGCAATCCGTTCCGATCACCCCGCCCCTTTACAAATTGTACGCTTGCCCCCGGTGTTAATGATAAGAGACAGTTCGGATCGCCTTCTACTGATGCCTGTATAAAGAAAGCCCCAGTCTTCCTAGCCTGGCACCAAAGTTGAAGATGCACTTCCCGCAAGCCCCGTGCCCCTTTCTTGCTCTCAGCTCGGCTCTGACGCCCAGGAAAGCTCTGGGAGTCTGGGCTTTCCTGCAGAGTCAATAGGTGGGTTGACCCCCAGGGGATAACCACGAGCAGATGTTGGCACATTCTCTGCCTCGTAAGTAACTAATGGGACGGCCCGCGTTGGGGACTTGGGGGATGACATTCATTAATCCCATCTTATAAACTTCCCGAGGGTTTCCTACGAGGCCAACTACCCCAGCTAGTTAAATATCATGGACACAGGCAACGTGGACACTTTGTCTTTAAAACATAATTAAAAAATAAACGCTCTTTTTATTTATTGTAGAAATTATTTTTCTGCGAAGGAGGGTGCTGAATCAGAGGGACTACTCAGAAATCCCCAACTAGGAGCGAAGAAGGAAATCCACCCCGGACGGGGTCGCCCAGACGTTTGTTCCTGTCTCCTGCCTTCGCTGGAGTCACGCTGCTGACAAACGCTACCTCCCAGGCTGACAGCTTGATGAGGAAGAACGGTTACTGGCCCCAGGATGTGCTCCCCTACCCCTGGGCTTCTGGTCCACATAAATGAGGCCATAGAGGAAACTGGGACACTTCTCTGAAAAGCTCAAACAGCCCCAAACGGACTGGCCCCACTTGTCTGTGATTTCAGTCTAGTGAGGGGTTTTCGAGTCGCATTGTCCTGGCAATTGCCTCAATCTTCCACTTCCTCTCGGGCAGGAAAGGAGATGCTAGACGGCTGTGGACTCGCAGCCTCCTCCTGGGCTTTCAGAGCCCCCAGAGCTCGCTGCACCATCTGGAGTTGGAGAAGCCCTTCCTCAACATCTACGCCTGCGGTTCCTTTTCCCGGAGCTCCTGGGTCAGGGCCTCTCACCCCTAAGCGGCACCAGCGCGTCCTACACGCCCCCGCCCCCGGGCTGGCTTCTTGGGCACAACTCAGCGCCCAGAGTGCGCCTGAGCTGCCCGCGGACGGCGGGAGGGGGGTGGGGGGTCTGGGCACGACAGGGGGTCAGGGGGGCGATTTGGCCGGCAGGGCTGAGGGACACGCTGGGAAAGTTCCCGAGGTGCCTGTGCACTCTGGACTGGGCTAACGCCCCAGACGGGTCATTTCCTGGACTGCCTCCCACCCTCCTTCTGCTCTCTACTTGACTGGAAAAGAAAAGGAGCGCCTGCCTCCTGGCGACCTGCTAAGAGCACCATCTCCACCCCGCTCCCCGCCCCCCCCCCCCCCACACACACACACTGAGTCTACCAAGTCCCCAAATCCGGGCAGTCCTTGGCGTGCTCAGCACGTCCCTCTCCTCGTGTTTTTCTGCTTTAGGGGCCCTGGAAAGCCTAGTCTTAAATATCGCTGTGACGTCACGCCTCTCCTCAGAGCAAAGAATCCTACGTTGGGCCCCTGAGATTGTAACCCTGACAGGCTGGTCAGTGAAGGAATGGGGGTCGGGGATTAGCCAAGGGACAGTCCCACCAAACATCCATTAAGGCTGTCGCCTGCGGGGCATTTCTGGCAGTGAAGTCAAGGGTTGTGGGGGAAACGAGTTACCGAACTAAGTCGTGGAGTAGGAAAAAGAGGCACCAAAAACTTTAACCTTGGAAATAAAAATTTTAGCTCACAGCCTCCCCCAAAAAACTTCATATCCGTGCCTTAATGTTCAGATAACGCCTCTAGCAACAATAATTATTTGAAATACAGTCAAACCGTTTACTGGAGTTTTGCTTCCGAGTAAGCTTATAAATACAAATGCAAATATCTTTTCCTGGCGGATGTCCAGAGCTAAACCAGTGGAAAGTTGATCTTTATAAAACTGCACCCCTCTATTTTTTTCCGCATACCAGAGACTAATTTCCCAACTGCAACTTTTATATCTGCAGCAGGGAGCCCAGAACCCCACTACCATTCGATTTGCAATTTACATAACAGGCTGTTTACCCTTTCCCGCTCTAGGAGAGAACGACTGTCTATTGCAAAATCCGGACCTTAGGCATTTCCCACATTCGGAAAATGAGCAAGTCGCTGTCCTGTTTGTCCCTGAGCACCGCAACCACTGGAAAAGTATTTTAAAGCCCAAATTCACCAAATGCTGAGGTGTTTAGGGAGAACATTTACTTAACTGGCTTCCGTGCTGAGGATAGAGAGCCCCATACAGACCCCGACAAAGGAGTTAAGTCAGGGTATAGGGCTGTAGTTGGACACAAATTCATTTTACAAGTCTGGGGGTTTCTCCTCCCTTATTCTCTCTGCAGCGTTTAGGAATCACCAAGTACTGAGCCTCCTGCTGGCAAATCAAGTGTTTCTTTCAACCCGTCAGCAACTCGGCCTTGCGAACACCCTGGAAAAGTAGTTTAAGTGGCCCAAAGTGAAAAGCAGGTCAGGAGGCAGTGGCCTCAGGAATCAGAATTTCTGGGCATCCTCCTCCAGGCCTCTTCTAGAAGTAGCAGATCCTCCTCTTCTCTCCACTAACCGTCCACTGTGAAAGAATATTATATTGTTTCATGTTCAAGAGACACGGAGCTGTGCCTGATACTCAAGTCAGCACCCTGGGCATCAAATCACCCAAGCTACAATTAGAAATCTTGTGAGAGGAAGCTGAGATTTCAGCCGGGAGTCCAAAAGGTTCTCCCAACACGTCTTTGGGAGTTAAAGATGGTCAGAAATCCGGGGAGTGCAACTGCAGCGTCCTGGTGCTCCTCTTCACAGTCTCCTACACTCACCAGGCTCTCCAGCTTCTAGCCAAGGATCCAGTTAGTGCTCAGTCTCCAGGAGGGCCTTTTCTAGGGCTGCCCAAATACAGAATCGCGCTGCGGGCAGAGGAAGGCCCATGTCTTTCCTGCCCCTTCGTTCCTTTCCCTCTCATTTCTCTCTTCCCATTCCACCCCACTCAGCAGAAACTTCACGTCTCAGGCATGGGCACAAGGATGTGCCTTCTGTGCTTATCCCCACCCCACCTTCCCGCCCCAGAATCCCTGAGCCACCCTCCGGGGGCGATTCTGAGATTCCTCCGTTATCTCTGCGAGCCCGCAGCCCCGCGCGTGTGCAAATGGAGCCGGGACCAGGACGTGTTAAGTTCTTGGATTTATTTATTTGCTCGTTATTACACTTGCTAATGTCACTGAGCCTGCAGCCTGATGACCCCTCCACGGAGCTGGGCAGGGCAAGAGAGGATGGCGCGCTGCGAACCAGAGGGACCCCGCACGCTCCCCGAAAGGCAGCGCTGGGAAGCCTTCTGGCTTCAGCAACCCGCAAGCGCCCTCGGGCAGCCAGAGGTTCTAGGGGGCCGAGGAGCAGGCGTCCCGCAAAGGCGGCGGCCACAGCACCACTGGGTGAGCCACCGCCGGAAGCTGCCCACAAAGCCCCCTCTCCTCCTATTTGTACTGGGGAGGGGTCACGGGGACGGCGAGGTGGGGTCGACAACTCCTTCCCCACCAGGCACAGAGCACGACTGTGTTTGAGCCCATACACCTGTGTAACCAGCTCAGGGTAGAACTTCCAGGTGGGGAAAACTGGAGACGTCTGTGGGCGATTGGGAGAGGAGGAAAGGGGGAGACAGGAGAAGTGAGGAGGGAAAGGAGGAGGGGCCAGGAAATCCCGAAGCGGGAGCCTGCCAGGTCGGCCAAGAAATGAGAGGCGGCCAGCGCGAGCTGGAACTCCAGGACTCGGCGGTGACATCTGTGAGCGGCGGGAGCAGCGGCCGGAGGAAGGGTCTGTGTGGGGCCCACGGGGGCTCAGGAAATCTGCGAAAACAATGGACGTCCGTGCGGAGGGCCGGGGCTGACAGCGCGCCGGACGCCGGCGGCGGAGGGGTGCGAGCGCAGGCCGGGAGCGGGCGGGGACTTGGGCTCGGGACCCCGCCGGCCGGCCGGCGTGCGTGCGGTCAGCGCGGCGGTCCTCCCGCGGCCCCGCGCGCTCGGCGGGGCTCGGCCTCCCGCTCACTCGGAGGCGGTTCCGGGCCCCCATTGGCTGCCGCTGCAGCAGGAGGGCGGGGCTCCGCTGCCCGGAAAAAATGTAACTGCGTAAAAAAGTCCTCGCCGGGGTGACGGATGCTCAAAAGTTCAGAAGTTTTCCAATGCTTCCTTAAGCGGCCCGCGCGCGAGAGACTGAAAAAAAAAAGGTGACGCGGGGCCCGGGAAGGCGGCCGGCGCGCGGCCCCCCGCCCTGGTGACTTGGCCGCCTTCGCCGGCGGCTGGGGCAGTCTCTCCTGGAAGGAGCGGGCGGTGTGGCGAGAAGGGCGCCTTCTTGTGTTTTCAGCTTTGGCTCTTTTTTCCATTCTCGCCTGGAAGTGGCTCCGCGAGTTCCTTCAAGGCCGTTTGCCGCGTCCAGGTCCGGCCCGCTCCCCTCGCACCGACCCTGCTCGGCGGCCGGCGCCGGCCCTGCCGCGGCTGGAGGCGCCCCAGGAGCCCGGGCGAGCGCAGGGAGAGGCCGCGCGCAGCTGGCGGCGCGGGGCGGCGGCGGCCCGACACCAGCTCCGCGAGGCCCGGACTCGGACTGGGCGGCCGGCGCGGCGCGGCCGACCTGAGCGAGGGTGGGGGGCGGCGGGCGGCGCGGGGCGGCGGCGAGCGGGGGCCATGCAGGCGCGCTACTCCGTGTCCAGCCCCAACTCCCTGGGAGTGGTGCCCTACCTCGGCGGCGAGCAGAGCTACTACCGCGCGGCGGCGGCGGCGGCCGGGGGCGGCTACACCGCCATGCCGGCCCCCATGAGCGTGTACTCGCACCCGGCGCACGCCGAGCAGTACCCGGGCAGCATGGCCCGCGCCTACGGGCCCTACACGCCGCAGCCGCAGCCCAAGGACATGGTGAAGCCGCCCTACAGCTACATCGCGCTCATCACCATGGCCATTCAGAACGCCCCGGACAAGAAGATCACCCTCAATGGCATCTACCAGTTCATCATGGACCGCTTCCCCTTCTACCGGGACAATAAGCAGGGCTGGCAGAACAGCATCCGCCACAACCTCTCCCTCAACGAGTGCTTCGTGAAGGTGCCCCGCGACGACAAGAAACCGGGCAAGGGCAGCTACTGGACGCTGGACCCGGACTCGTACAACATGTTCGAGAACGGCAGCTTCCTACGGCGGCGGCGGCGCTTCAAGAAGAAGGACGCAGTGAAGGACAAGGAGGAGAAGGACCGGCTGCACCTCAAGGAGCCGCCGCCGCCGCCGCCCCCCGGCCGCCAGCCCCCGCCCGCGCCGCCGGAGCAGACCGACGGCCCGGTGCCTGGACCGCAGCCGCCGCCCGTGCGCATCCAGGACATCAAAACCGAGAACGGTACGTGCCCCTCGCCGCCCCAGCCCCTGTCCCCGGCTGCCGCCCTGGGCAGCGGCAGCGCCGCCGCGGTGCCCAAAATCGAAAGCCCCGACAGCAGCAGCAGCAGCCTGTCCAGCGGGAGCAGTCCCCCGGGCAGCCTGCCGTCCGCTCGGCCCCTGAGCTTGGATGGCGCGGAGCCCGCGCCGCCGCCACCCGCCGCGCAGCCCGCGCCGCCGCCGCCGCACCACAGCCAGGGCTTCAGCGTGGACAACATCATGACATCGCTGCGGGGATCGCCGCAGGGCGCGGCCTCCGAGCTCGGCTCGGGCCTCCTGGCGTCGGCGGCCGGGTCCTCGCGCGCGGGCATCGCACCCCCGCTGGCGCTGGGCGCCTACTCGCCGGGCCAGAGCTCCCTCTACAGCTCCCCCTGCAGCCAGAGCTCCAGCGCCGGGAGCTCCGGCGGGGGCGGCGGCGGCGGGGGCGGCGGCGCGGGGGGCGCCGGGACCTACCACTGCAACCTGCAGGCCATGAGCCTGTACGCGGCCGGGGAGCGCGGGGGCCACTTGCAGGGCGCGCCCGGGGGCGCCGGCGGGTCAGCCGTGGACGACCCCCTGCCCGACTACTCTCTGCCCCCGGTCACCAGCAGCAGTGCCTCCTCCCTGAGCCACGGCAGCGGCCAGGAGGCCGGCCACCACGCTGCAGCCCACCAAGGCCGCCTCACCTCCTGGTACCTGAACCAGGCGGGCGGAGACCTGGGCCACCTGGCCAGCGCGGCGGCGGCGGCGGCGGCGGGCTACCCCAGCCAGCAGCAGAACTTCCACTCGGTGCGGGAGATGTTCGAGTCCCAGAGGATCGGCTTGAACAACTCCCCAGTGAACGGGAACAGTAGCTGTCAGATGGCCTTCCCTTCCAGCCAGTCTCTGTACCGCACATCCGGGGCTTTCGTCTATGACTGTAGCAAGTTTTGACACCCCCACCGCCTCAAAGCCGAACTGAGTCGAACCCCAGCGCAGGAACAACCAAAAGAACCATCTATGCAAAATCGAAACCAAGAAAAAAAAATCCAATTTAAAAAATCTTGAAAAATATTCACCAAACCAGCGAACAGAATCCCTCCAAAAGTTCAACTCACCAGCACACACAAAAAAACTATTTTCTTAAACGATTAATTGAAAGCCACCTCCACTTTGCCTTATCTAAATAAACAAAACTATAAACCATTTCACACAGAGACAGCAAAATCATGGTTTATTAAAGGACAGTGTTACTGCAGATAACACGTAAGTTTCTTCTTGCTTTTAAGAGAGCACGCTTTCCTTTTCCTCCTCTCTCCCATGCCCTTGCCCTTTTCCTTCCCTCACCTCTCACCTGTAAGATATTTTATCCTATGTTGAAAGGAGGGGAAAAGTCCCCGTATATGAAAATCGCTTTCTTTTTATTCATGGACTTGTTTTTAAATGTAAATTTCAACATAGTAATTTATTTTTAATTTGTAGTTGGATGTCGTGGACCAAACGCCAGAAAGTGTTTCCAAAACCTGACGTTAAATTTCCTGAAACTTACATTGTGCCTTTTTTTCATTATAAAAAGGGAAACTGTATTAATCTTATTCTATCATTTTTTCTTTCTTTTTGTTGAACATATTCATTGTTTGTTTATTAATAAATTGCCATTCAGTTTGAATGATACCTATATGTCTGGATATTTTAATACAGCCTTAATTATTATAAGAAGAATATTTCAGAGCTTAAAACACTAGGAATTACCTGTTCTCCTCCTAAATCTCTGAAAAATGGAGAAACACTATTTCCTATCAAATTCCACATAGAAGTCTCTTTTGGTTTACTTTTCCCCTACAGCATCTGCAAAATGTACTATATATTAGCTTGCTTTGTGGCTACTTAAAACATATTTTCCTAAATAGATCTGAGTTGGCATATACACAAATACATTTTCTCAGTAATGACAGCACATGATTTGGAAATGGTATGCCCATGAATTAGCAGTCTCTACCACAGTGATACCTGTGTGTCCAGAGAGGTGACTGCCTCCGGATAGACACATACATATTTGGCTTGTGTAGCCCTTAAAAAATTAGGATGTGTATTATACATCCCTGTGAACCAAATGCAGGATAAATTTTTTTCCTATTTTTTCACTCATTTATTAGAGGAAAAATAAACCATTTTTAAATGTATGTATATAAGACATCCACATTTACAATCCTCCATGTGTTAAGAAGAAGGATTAGTTTTTTTAAAAGGAAATGTACTGTGTTTTGGAAAGAGGAATTTAATCTTTGGGAAACTATTTTAGAAGATATGTTTGTAGAGCAATTATTTTTTGAAAACGTTTTAAAGCAATAACCAGAAAAGAGAGAGGGGCAGAGTATTTTAGTCTAGGGTGTTGTTTTTCAATCCAATTTTTCTTGCTAATTTACAGTTAAACGTAGGGGGCGATGGGATTGGCCCTCCCTCTTTGTAAATAACCCAAGAAATGTAATAAATTCATTATCTCAGGGTGATCAGCCCTGTCAATCAGACTTTAGGGAGATGGTGATTTGATTACAGACAGTCAGGGCCTTTCAGTTTGTTTTCGAGATAATACAGTTTCCTGCTATCTGCCGCTCCTATCTAGAGGCAACACTTAGCAGTAATTGCTGTTGCTTGTTGTCAAAATTTGATCATTGTTAAAGGATTGCTGCAAATAAAAACACTCTAATTTCAGTCAAAAAGTGCTTTACGTGGCCTCTGATTTACTCGGGTCTTTTTTGCTCAGAGCCGTAACTTAATAGCCAGGGAAGATCGCTGCGGCACAGGGCACGGTGTCTCCTGGGTCAGGTCGCTGGGACTGGCCCCTCTGCTGTGTGTGACCTAAGCGCGGCCGGCGCCGCGCTAGCTCCTGGGGCTGCCACGAGCTCCCTCGGGTTCCCCTGCTTTGCTGGATGATGAAGGGAAAGAGCCCATTGACAAAGCTCGTAGAGTTTGTGCGTTGGTCCACTTTCGCGAGCCGAGCCTGGAGCCGGGCTCTGAGGACAAAGGGTCTGGTGGCCGGAGCTGGGTTGTCCAGGCCCGGAAGGAAAGCTGCAGCAGGTGGCCGAACGGACACCCATCTCTTATGACCAGGTGACCCATCCCCAGCCCGGGCAGTTCGAACAGCCGGAGACGGGTCTTTCTCCGACGAGCCTGGTTCAACTTTTTGGAACAGGGGACGGGAGTGGAGGCCTGACGCCGGCCTCCGGACGCCGCTCCCACTGCAGGCCCTTCGGCTAATTAGCTGTAATTACCCGCCGCGGCCCTGTTTGTGTTTGGAGCTCCTTCCTCTCCCCACCTCCCCCCGCCCCGCCCCTTCCCTGGCTCCTCACTGCCTTCTCCTGAAACCTGCTGTTTGGGGAGAAAATAGAGCCCGCGAAGACCAAGGCTGGGTGCACGGGTGGGAGCGCGGGTGCCGGGAAGACCACGCCGGGGGGCGGTGGCACCGGGCAGGGGTGTGTGCCGACGGACGGCCCTCGTCGCCCGGCTGGGGAGTCGCGGGACGGCAGCGGGTTCTGCTCCTCACCCTCTCGCCGCCCGGACATCGCGCTTCCCGTGTGCACTGCTCGCCGCCTTTGTTTTGAAGACACACGTGTGTTTGCGAGCTCATCCAGGGTGGGAAGGTCACAGCCACTCCGTTGCTCCCCCGAGACAGGGCACCCCGCGCCAGCCCACAACCTGGGCAGCCACAGGTTTGCAGGACGACCCCGGCCCGGGCCCCTCGGCCTGGCCGAGCCGACCTGCCCGGTTCAGCGCTGGGGCTCCCGGCGAGCCTCCCCGGCAGTGCTGCGTCCCCTCGGAGTGTGAAGTCAGTTGACCGAGCCCTCAAATCACTTCGCTGAGGCAGAAGAGGGAGCAGCTCGGCCAAAAGGATGAGAAGCGTGCAGGCGGGCCCCGGGGTCCGAGTGCCCGCGGGCCACGTGCCCGCGACCCTCTGCATCACGACCCTCTGCAGCCGCGACCGGGGGTTTGTGGCCCCAGGGCATCGCGGCTGCAGTCAGCCGGGGCCTAGATCCAGTCTGACCCTGCTGCCCAGAGCCAGGGGTCACGGGGCACAGAAGCGGGCGCGCCGGAAAGATCGGCCCTGGCGCCCCAGGGAGCGCTGGTGGCCTGAGCTGGAGTGGGAGCGCAGGGTGAGTTCTTCCTGGTCCCGCTAGGATGTGGAGTGGGCTTCGGGCGCCCCTTGCTCGTCCCTGTGGCTGGCGAGGGAACCGTAGGAGTATTCTGGTGTTAGTGGACCGAGAGGAGCCCCTGGGCAGTCTTTAAGTGCTTGCATGGGGAAAACTTCTTAGCAATCCGTTTTGCCCTCTTGGTTTCCAAGGTTTGAAAATTATGCACGAAGACATAAGTGTCCAGGAAGGTGTTTGTGTTACACCTATAGAGCAAAGGTAGTTATTTCGACAGGAATTGCTATGTTTGAGTGGAAGGTCAAACGTTCTACTCATTATTCTGACTTTTGAAACCACAATGTAATGGTTTCTACTATCACTGTATTTGCACTTAGATTCTTACGTCTCATTTAAGAAAAGCCAACTCCTGCCAGCCTTACTTAATCTGGAAGAACTACTGATTCCTTAGTGATTTGCACATTTGATCTGTACTTTTTCAGCAATAAGGATATTTTTTCCTGTAAAGTATTAGAAGAAAACTCCTTGATATTTTAACTAACAAATAGTACATTTTGAAATTAGCTGGCAACACGGACTGAACAGGACCCAACAATGGGGACTTGGCTAATTTCAAAATCAGCCTCTGTAGATGGCTTTAGGATAGCATTTTGTCACTTATGTAGCACTGGATACATTTATTTTCTTAGCAAATGCCAGCATGGAATGTGCATCTGAAAGCTTGCATTTGGCATTTGCACGTCTGGTAGGAATGCTTGCTGTTTCCAAGGTTGTGTAGTTAGCCGTCCCTTCTTCGTCAGATTGCATGCAAACAAGCATGCATTTTACTATTTATCATTCCACACAGTTTGTGTCATTAATAATCAATGTTTGCGGAGGAATAAGGCTCAATTGTGCTGATGGCCCATAAGCTCCTGGCTGTTTCCTGTGGGGTCAGAAACAGGGGTCAGGAAATAAGAATGTCTGATAGCCCTGCTGGGCTCCCCTGAACTTTAATAGGTAAAGAAGGGACATAGACTTTTCCTCTCCCACTCAGCTCCCCAGAGAGGAGCGTCAGGTTTTAAGGTGGAAGACCATTTGTTTTGTTCTTAATGGTGAAAACTCCACAGAGGTCCTGACCTCTCTACTGGTGCAGGCTGCTTGGACAGACGGTCCACGAGGGCCCAGAGGCATCCACAGGGGCTCCAGGCTTTGGATGCCAGTGGTCTCCCTCACTGATAGTGGGGTCTGAAGCAAGGCTGGTTGAAGCGACAGTTGCTTTCTACCTCCACACCACATCTCAGGGGTCCTGGGGAGGAATCCCGTTTCCTTCTGAGACCAATTCCCACCCCTGGATCCTGTCTGGTGTCACAGGGTGTTCTCTTTAGACTCCTCTAGACTCATTTCAGAGCTGGTTCATGAAGCCATTAGCCCTTCCCACCCAGTCATAAACAAATGTCACTTTAGGGGCAAGATTGATGGTGGCCATGTAATAAAGCTGGCCAGGCAGAGTACGTTCTGCAAGGGCAGTCATTCCTCAGCAAGCAGAGAGCTCTGGGGGGAGGGAGGAAAGGGATTAAGAGATCTTGTCAGAGTGCTCACCCCACCAAGTTGTAGGGGGCAGAGAGCAGGCTAGCCCTCGGCTCAGGACAGCTCCCAACAAGCAAAGCCTAATTTATTCAGACAGTGGCCACAGGCATGACCCGCCCCCCCCCCGCCCCCCCCTACACACAGATTTGCCATGGACCCTAAATCCAGCTTCAGAAACCCCACTTTTCTGAAAGCTCCTTTTTCAATTTATAATGAAGCCAAGAGATTCCTTGCAAACAGCTTTTATTAATGGCTTCCCTTTGGTATTTGGCCTCTATATTCATAGCCAGAACTTTTGTGGCCTGATACCTCACTCCATCTCCCCTTTCTGAGTGTGAATCCAATGTAATCATTAAGTTCTGTGTCTCTGTCCCCCTGTCCTCCTCTTTGTCTCTGTCACTTGCACTCACCACTCTTTCTCCCAGGTCCCCACATAGGCCTTGAGGCCCTGAAGTGTCCCACTCAAGTTGAACCCTGGCCTGCAGGCCCAGGCACTGAGCTCTTTGGTGATGGGCTGCATGCAGGGGACCAGAGCTTATTCCCAGTTCCCAGAAAGACCTGGTGCCCTAAGGGAGCAGGACTGGCAGGTTCCAGGTCTGAGTTAGGCTGGCAAAGGAGCAATACTTCATTAAATGAATTCCAACTCCAAAATCCATTCAGGAGAATCAAAGCGGCTTCTCCAGGTCGATACTCTAAAAGTGATTAGGAGTGGAAAATTGAGCAAAATGTACCATGTCCGCATTATTGGAAACCAAAATATGGTGTAGAGAGCAGAAAGCTGGACTTGGGACCTTTGTTGTGCCCCTTTCCCATCAAACCCTGGCTCCAAAGAAACCTTCTGTTTTATATTAATTTTTTTTGTTGTTTACTTGATTTTATTCCCCTCACTGATTTTTAATTTGCAGCATATTGAGCATATTATAGGAGACGCAGTAGAATCTGGAATTTCCTTACATATAGGCCCTGGTCCTCGAGACAGGAGAGAAGGGTGGGGCTTCTACCACAAGCACAGCTAAAGTGGAGAGGTGGGTCCTGCATGGTCCTGACAGGGCCTGCATGACTTACAGCTCATAATCTCCCTCAAAGCCCCAGGGTTCCTTCCCCAGGACTCTTGCTCTTCCAGATGGCACTCCCTCTGTTCTCCCAAAAAGCATCATCTTTTTCTGGTCAGTCCTTAGGTTCCTCAAAGCCCACCAGCTAGCACTGCTGGTCATTAAAACTGCCCACCCTCTTCTAGCTGTCTCTGCAGATTGCTCCTAGGGGGTCTCGGTGAGCTGCTCATTTGCCCACTAAGTTAACACAGCTTGATGCTACTTGGGTGGGCATGGGAGTGCAATTTGGGAGCCCAGGTTTAGAGAGGTGGGTAGGCAGCCAGGGCCAGGCGGTGCTGCCTATCTATTGACCTGGACGGTGGAACCCCAGGCAAGCCTGGGAACACGGAGGTGCCCCAGCACACAGGACATTAGGGCCTAGGGACCTGGAGGGGTTCTTTGGGACTCAGAACTGGAGATTGAGGAATGAAGGGGCTTGCTCTAAGGCTTTAAGGAGAGAGAGAGAGAGAGAGAGAGAGAGAGAGAGAGAGAGAGAGAGAGAGACTGAGACTTCTTCCCCCATTTTATCTACCCCGAGGAAAAAAGCAGGAAAACCAACACATTTAGGACCATTAACCCTTAAGGCTTCCGCATCTCCTTCAGTATAAAAGTAGATACCAGTGCTGGATTCGGGATCTTGTTAATGGCTATAGGGGTGGGGAGCACGTGTTTAGGCGGCCATCGGATTCCTAAAAATCTGCCAGGAGAGGAAAACCAAAAACTTTGTCCTCCGAGGGGAGCAAAATCGGCATCCCCGACTGTGCACAGGGAGAGCCCTGGAGGCTGTGTAAGTCCCCCTAACTCCCCCTCCCCCGCCCGCCCCAGCCTGTTGAGCGGGGCGGCCGTTCTGGGGTGCAAGCATCCCCTCCGATAGCCCGCAGCGCCTGGGGGGCGGGGGGTGGGGAGGGCTTTCCGGAGCCTGTGCCTGGCGGATCTTCCTTGCATTTCTAAGGAGGATTCTTATAACTATGCTTGGAGGACACCGCCTTTCGGGTTGCGCCAAGAGGAGGAGTGTGGGCTGACCTGAGTGGAGGTGCCGCCAGAGCCAGTCCCGTGTCCTGGGGAGAGCCGGGGAATCTGGCCCCACCACTGTTCCCACCGCCAAGGGCTGTCTAAGTGCTATTCCCAGATAGAACTCGGTAGGGTGCCACCCTGGGTCGTCAGTCCTCCCCCCCCACCCCCCCCAGGCGTACTGCATGCCCACTCCCACTCCCATTCCCGCTCTGGTTCCACGGAATATCTGGGAGGTGCAGGGCAACGATGTACAGTAAGTGTTGGTGACGGGAAATAATGCGACATTGCTCTGCCTTAGCCACCTGGCTTCGGGCGGGCTATGACCTACTGAGTCCCCAGGAAAGAGTCCGTGGAGCCAGGGGCCTTCGGGTGCCAGGATCACACCTCCCCTCTTCCTGGCGCTGCCGGGGAGAAGCGGCACAACAGGAAAGCCTGGCCAGAAGGCCGTCCCCGGCGGCTTCCTCACCATAAAAAGTCAGGCTCCAGCCGAGGTCCTGACCCCTTCCTTCCAAATATACATCCCAGCGGCCGCCACGCCAGCCCGGGCCTCAGGCGGCGCGGCTTCCTCGCAGGCTGGGCGGCCCGTCAGAAGTGGGAGTCGGGGAGCCCAGATTTCAGTGTCTCCCCCAGATCACCAAAGCTTGGACCTTCGGCTTCTCTAAGCGTCCATCCTGCACGTACCGAGTGCACCGGAGCACTGGCCAGGCCAGGATGATGGCTGTGGAAGGTGTTTTTGTTTTTTTTGTTTTGTTTTTCCTAAGGACACCTGTCCATCACCTCCTCAGTTCCCCGCAGGTGCGCCTGGCGGGGAGAGCGGGCTGTCCGCGCCCCTACACGTGTGCGGGACTTACTGCCCGGCCTGGACGGAGGGGCGCGCGGTGGGGTCCGCAGTTTGCTAGTCCGGAGACCCGGAGACCGGGAGGCCGCTCAGAGCTGGGAGGGAGACAGGGCCATCGGAGGCCTCCGCAGTCGCCCTAGGGGCCCTGCAGCACCACCGCAAAGGGGTCCCAGCGCCCGTGGCCTGACTCGAAGGGCTTGCACACAGGCAGGCGCCTCAGTTCCCGAGTTTAAAGATCAAAAGGGGCAGCTGAGAACCTGGCGTCCGGGGGTCAGTTGTGTGTGACCCCTGACCCCGGAGGAAGGGCGGGAGACGGGGACTAGGCGCAGGCTCTGGGCCTGGGGTCGGTATGCGGTCGTCGGCCTCCCAGCAGAGAAACTGGCTGCGGAAACCCATGAGAGTGGGGTGGGGTCCAGCCATGGTATCCCTAGAGGCCGTGGAGGGTCGTGGGGCTAGAGCGCACTTTGGCTGCCTGCAGGAACGCCGCAGCTTGGTTGGGCCCGGAGGAGGGAGCGATGGCCACAGAGGCTTGGGACGTGAAATGGCGGGAGGTCCAGTCTCCGTAATAATCCTGATGGCACACACCGTCAAAATGTGCTTCCCGCACTCAGTGTGCACCGGAGGGAGCAAGGAGGTCACAGGGAGGTCTTGGCCTGGAGCCTGCTTGGGGCAGTGCAGCAGCACCCCCAGGACTCCTGGAAGAAATCCGGCCCAGACCCCGGGGGTTGGAAAGGACACTGTGAACTGTGGCACACCGCCGGCTGCGCAGGGTGGGCTTGTCCCCAGAGAGTCTTCGTGTCCCAGTTGTCACTGCTGTTTGTGAAAATTCCCAGGGACTAAAACCCACAATTTCTGGAGATGTCAGTGGCATGTTGGAATATGTTTGTAACACATGTGCGCACAGAAACACACGATATTTTTTAAAACCCAGTGGGGGTTTTCTGTACACCCCACTCCTCATTCCATGTTTTGAAGGCTGCAGTGCAGGTTGTGAAAATAGATGAGTGTGAACTTGGACTTTTGGGATATGTCTTAAAACTGAGAATAGCGTAAAATACTTTCAACAATAAAGATTTAATTTAAAAAAACACACACCACACACACAAAAATATGAGAATACTTGATTGGAATTCCCACAACAAACAAGATGCTGGGAGTGCTTTGAGGCTTTTGGGGGGGGGCTTACTTTTACAAATAAACTTTATTTGTAAGGTTTAAGGTTATTTTGAAATGAAATACAACCTTTAATAACACAGGGAAGGTCTCATTCGCCAGCAGCCAACCAGTGTGGCCGAGGTTCTAGGGAATCTTGGTGGTTGATGTTGGTGATTGAAGGAGACAAGAGGAGCCTGAAGCAATTCCACAGCCTGAAATCAATGTCCCCAGGAGCCCTCTTACAGGGAGCATTATCTCCCAAGCTCTCCCCCTAAAGGGCCTGCAGTCTGCTATGGGCCTTGGTTCTAAATAGCTGTAGAGGTGTGTCAGGCTTATTTTGCCTGACCTAGCTCCCTTCTAATTCCTTAATGACAAAGGGCATCATACAAAGCCCATGGCAGTCTGGCAGGCAAGTCTGATGGAAAATGAGGCTGCTGGGTGGCCCACGCCTCCAAGTACCTTGTTGCTCATCCGGGGCACTAATGTGAGGTTGGACTGCTTTGCTGTTATATTTGAGTGTATTAAAACTGTAAGTTTCTTAGTGTTTAACTTTAAAAAACGGAGATGGAACATATTTTATCACATCTAAATGAATAGCCAAGGCTGGCAGAGCAGAAAAAAGTGGAAAATAAGTTAACTGAAACTGAATTGATATTTAAGATAAAATTGTCTTGAAGATGTCCAAATGAAATTCACAGCACAAAAAGACTCAAATTTGTTCTCTTTTACTCCTTTTAAACACTCTCAATGAGGCTTAGAAGCCAAGTGGACCCCCATCTCCCCACTGAGGGTGCAGGAATAAAAAGAAAGTTGCAAGCAAAAATACTCTTTGTGTCTTTCAGAAACTGATTCTCCAGACCATTTTGGGAAGAATAGTTTAACGTTATGGCTCCACTGGACTCCCATTAAACCCCTTCCTAGGATCTGTCCTGGTCTTCACTGAAGAGCTTAGTATGCTAATAAGCCACAAAATTCTGAATTGAATGGGTCACTGCAAGCCCTAGAATGGTCTCTATGCCTGCGTATGGGATGAGGTGGAAGGTTCAGGGGGTCAGAGGAGAAAAGGAGGTGCCTGTCTGTTGGGTCAAGGCTAAGGGGAACGTGTGTGAATGTGTTTATTTGTGAGTATGTGTGTGACAGTGTGATAGCAAGTTTGTGAGTTATGTTTGCCAGTGAGTGAATGTGTGTGAGATGGCGTGTTTGTAGGTGTGTATTTGTGTTTGTGAGTGTTTGGATTTGTGTATTGAAGTCTGTGAGCGACAGTGTATGAGTATGTAAGTGTGAGTGTGTGTGTATGTGTGCCCACCAGCCTGCCTCGTCCTGGAGGCCCAGTCTGCCAGGGACCATCTGTTTCCAATTAGCAGCATCCCGATTGGGAGAAGGCCCCATCCTGGGGCAGCTTCTGAGAAGGGGGCCGCTAGCTAGCTCAGGCCACCCTAGTTCTGCTCCATCAAAGCTGAGGCTGGCCCTGGCCAGTATGCTGTCGCAGCAACTCTGGGCAGCCACACAAAGAATCCTCTTTCCTGCCACCAACCTTCGGAGCCTGGGTCCTCCCCAGACCATAAACCTGTTGGAGAATACAGTCAGAAAGTTTGCCCGCACTCACAGGAGATAGGCAAGGCTGGAAGTCCATTTGCTATAAAGTTTTATTTTGTTTTTCTTGGAGAGAAAGGGAAGGGAAGAAGAGCCCTGATTTAATTTGTGCTGCAGCGAAATATGGCGTTTCATGCAGCGGTATCCACCTGTATGCAGATCCTTGCTTGCTGCTGCAGATGCCGTATGTTTGTGTGTTCACCTGCCATGGCTGTGCACTGTCCACAGCTCAAGGGCCGACGCCAGGCCACCTAAACGATGCACTCAGCGAAACTGGTCAGTGATCCGAGGCCCAGACTTAAAATCTCCTTATTATAATTTCTGATTAATGCTGGTGTAGTTGAAGGGCACAGAACCCGGCAAATATTAGGTACTTAATGTAAATTGGTTGATTAACTAAATTAAAATTAGATTTAAAAAGTGATATAGCGCTGAGAAGAGGTTGGATGTAAGTATTGTGTACGATTCTAGACCACAAGGGAAAGCATGGGCTCACAGACCTCTGGGTAACCCAGGGGCTTCGGCGTGGAATGTTCCAACAATATTTACTTACCTCCAAGTTTCTTCTCCTAACCCCCCTCTATTTCTGAAGCCTTCCTTTGAGATGACTGGAGCCCCGTGGGTTCTAATTATAGTCAGCAGAGACTGGAGCAGTGTGAATGCCTCCTTTCTGCAGGAACTGGGTTTCCAAATGGGCTGGAGAGACTGGCTTATTGTCACTGAGAGGGAGACAAATGTCCAGGCAGAGACTTAGGAGGACACACGGGCAAAGTCAGCCTGGGCCCAGCAAGCTGCCTGCAGGGGGTCTCTCAAAAGCGAGCAGGCCTGCAGGGGGCTATTTCACTCCGAGCCATGGATCGAGGTTTTCTGTTTTGTTTTGTGGCCCTTATAGCTGCTTTTATAACTTGCAGAAAACATGGACATCAACTCCTCCTGCTGGTTTATAGAAAGGCCATTTTTAATCAGAAAAAAGAAAAACCATTTGAAAGTCTCACAATTTCAGCTGTCTAAAGACATAATTTCAAGTAAAGTGAACGTGTGATTAAAACATCTTTTGATTTCATAAAACCATTCAGAGAAGGCCTCGACAAAGGGAAAGTGGGCCAAACCAGAGCGCCGCGTCCTGTCCCGGCTGCTGCAAACCTGAGCAGCCGCAGGCCTGCTGGCAAGACCACTGCGCAGTGGTTGCGGGGGTCTCCGGCAGCTCTCGGAAGGGCGCGCCCCTCGCTCCTCCCTGGACCACTGGTGCGGTCCCCAAGGGCTGGTTCTGCTGGGACAGGCCGGTGGGGCGGTGGGGCGGCTTGGCGCTGGGCGGCAAGCTCAGGCGTTGGGGTTGTTCCGCATGAGCTCCACGTCGGCGTCTACCATCTCCCGCACCAGCTCCTAGGATCAGAGACAAAGGGTGGGCGCTGAGGTTGGGGTTTCCGTCACTCTCTCCTGGCGACACCTCCAACCTCCGTGGCGGCCTCCCTCCTGCCCCCTCGCCATCCGATCTGGGCACCACCGGCGCCCAGCTGCCCGCCAGGTGGCCACCCTCTGGCGGGGCCCACTCCGACTAGCCCTGCGGCGAGGGGGGTCCATGGGTCCCACCGCGCAGGGGACACTTACATCAAAAGCGACCCGGGGCTTCCAGTTCAGCTTCTGTTTCGCTTTGGTGCAGTCTCCTTGCAGAAAGTCCTACGGGGGGCGGGGGGGGGGGAGAGAGAGAGAGAGAGAGAGAGAGAGAGAGAGAGAGAGAGAGAGAGAGACAGGTGTGGTCAGGGTGGCTTTCAAGGCTCCTGCTTCCCCTCCACCAGGTCCCCGCCGGGCACATCGCCTGGGCTCCGGGAGCCGTAAATGTTGCGGTGGTCGCGGTCAAGCACGCGCCGCACAGCCGGGGAGGGGTGACAGCCGTCCGTGCGCAGCCCGCGCAGCCCTCGCGTCCGCCGTCCACAGACGCTCCGTGACTTTACAGAATATACAGGAGTTTGACAAGGACGCTACTGTGTGACCTGTTTGGAATTGCTACGCTTCTCAGGCGGGAAGAGGGAGAAGTGAGTGTCACCGTCCCCCAGCTCCTCCGGGTGCCAGGACGCCGCGCGCCCGCCCCGGCCACCAGCCTCGCTGCGCTGCGCTGCGCGGTGTGGGGATGTGGCCTGGGGACGTCGCTCCAGGCGGGCGGGCGCCCCTCTTCCACCCGGGCCACGGTCACTCCGGCCGGGCGGTCCTTCCCGGCGGCTCCCAGCCTCTCTGACTCCCTGGAGACCTCGGTTCACACTGCCACTCAGCACACCCACAGGCACATAAAACGAAACCAAAGCTTCCCGAAGCAGCCCTGCCTTCCAGGGGCACTGCACACAGCGTTTCCTCTCCTGTTCGGTTTTGCTCCTCTCTGTCGAAAAGCTCCTCTCCACTCACTACTGATGTGCACCGGGCAGTTTGCAAACGCTGCCTTGCTCGCCTCCCTCTTCAGCGTCACCTAACCACTCCGCTGCAGGATCAAGTTAATTTTCAAACAACTTCCAGCTCCTGTGCGAGAGACTGGGGCCGCCATTTGCTTGATACTTAAGTTTCTCCTCTCATCGGATGGGGGCCTTATCAAAATACTAAAAGGTATGAAGCAGTGTGCCCATGGCTCTGGCAGTCTGCTCCCTCAGCCACCACCACAGAGCGGAAACCAAACACACCAGGGCTTCTGAGAGTTTCCATCCATTTAAAACACTTCCTTGGAAGGAAAGCTTGCTAAAAGAAAACCAGAGGAGAATAAATTAATCCTGCATCTCAGCCCTCACTCACCAATTTCTTATTTCAGCTCTCTAAAGAAAATTGAGATGAGAATTTCAAGATGATTTGTAGAAAGGTAGGGTGGAAGGAAAGAAAGAATGAGAAGGAAAGAAGAAAAAAGAAAAGACAAGAAAAAAAGTATTTGGCCATTTTGGGGGTAAGATAAACATTTAGCTTTTCCATATACAAATGTATTCATCAAATAGTACACAAGATATGAGTATTCAAACAAGAGAATGTGAAGGCAGTATGAAAACAGCCCAATTTTAAACAAGGTAAGTATCTCATGAAGACACCATTTTCCCTACACAGGATATTAAAGAACAACTTAAAACCAGTTATATCAAGTGAAAGTATCAGATAATGGAGCTGCAACTGAGAGCCTCCCCCACAGATTTTCCTGGGAGTACCCTGAGAGGGGCAGGCCTGGGGTGTGTTGTAGACCGGCAGTGGCAGGCCCTCTCTGCAGGGCACGCTGCGCGCTCACCGTCACTAGAAAGCTACTTCAGAAGATCTGTACTGTTTGCTTGAAATGGTACGCTAACAGGGTACATTCAACAACTCTCATTCTCAACCATCCATCATTACTTAGGGTTGAATAAATCAAACTCCCAAAGGCTTTTCATTTCACAATACACTGAAGTACCAATTTCCTCTCCAGAGTATTAATAATAGTAAAACAAGTTATTTCTGCTGGCCCAGGCGTCCAGGACGAGGGAAGAGTGAGCTCATTCTTCAGGAAAGGTAGGGTACAAAAATTAATACTTAGCAATTTAATACAGTGCTGCTACACAGAACTGGACATATAAGTGGAAAAACAAATGAATTTATTTCTCTTTCCCTTCCCTAAATAAGCGTGTATGTATCTCTACAATGCTTCAGCTTTACAGGAAGTCAAGTAAGTCAAACAGTGATGTTCATTCTCGTTCCCCAGACGGAGCTGTGAAATGTGGCCTCACCAGCAGCGACACAGCCTGAAGAAACACGGTTGTCGTTTAATCACGCAACACTTGTTGTAAGTCAACTAGCGCTGCATAGGGTACAATTCATGACTCTTAACTTATAGTTAGCAAAACCCTAAAACCAACTCTGGCTTCAAGTAATCTCAGGAGGCTTGGGAAAGGGAGCTTTGTATTGTAATTATGTTTCCTGTATTTTTCTACAAGTAGCTCATAATATAAAAACAAATAGGGAACTACAATTAAGGAAAAAAGAAAAATGGTTTTCAAAAGCTTAGAAACAGACATTGCTACCATGCACTGTAAAAGTATTTCATTGAAACCGGAGACGCACCCAGTTAAACTTCCCAATTTAGTTTTGAGCCCAACTCCTACATTCCAGTCTAGCAGCTTACTTTAACCTCCTGCCAAGGCTCTGTCTCCCTGAAATTTAATTAGACCAAAAGACTTTGTGAAGGAAAAGGATGAGGTTCCATCAAAACAAAACAGCAGCTCACTGTGCCAGATGCAACTGAGCTGACATCTAGAGCAGTCCACATGCCTGTGCCCAGTCAGTGTAGGGGAAGACTAAGGACACTTTACTTCTTCCTGTGGCGTTCTTCAAAGAAAATATAAAGTGAATGATTTAGTCTGCAAGGTTTGGGGCACAGGGGGTCCTTAAAAGGTGGCATGGGGAAGGCCAGGCGTGAGAGTGCACGTGGCTCTGAATGACAGGGTGGGCACAGAAAGCGATCCTCTAAATATCTCTTCTGCTAGCCCCGGAGAAATGAGATTTGGAAACTGAGTTCTTACAATGACGCCAGGAACCACTCTCTTTATAGGACTGTGTGGAGCAAGGGGGAGGGGAGAGGAAAATAAGGCCGAAACATATTTTACTTTTAGATTTCACAAACCCTCTCTGCTAGGGTGTGATCGGCTCCTGAGGACAAGGGAAGAGTGAGCTCATCTGCTGTGCTCTTGTCTCCTGTTCTGAAAGTTCAGTTCCTTTTTGTTTATGGGCTTAAAGCTACAGGATGACAACGGAGGCAGAGCTGAATTTAAGTGATGATTTTATGTGCAGTTTCCAAAATGGACCTGAGCACTGGGTGGTCTGGAACCTTTCTGTAGAAAAGACAATAAAGCTCTGGGAAAAATTTAAAGCATTTCTATGTGAATATGACATTTCCTGAACTCCAGCTTCTGGTGTCTTCACCATTTCCATTGCTATGCTTTAGGTGAGCTATACAGTTTCAACATGTGATTTATTATTGTCAAATTCAATTAGGGTTAGCTGAGCATTTCATAGCAGGCAAACGGCATGAGCAAGAGAAAATGGATGTGCCCAGATACCCAGAGCCCCCTCTTTTTTCTCAGAGTCCCTGACTACTGTCGACTTGTTGGACCTTTAGGAGTTTTCCTTTAACGCTTTGTCCGGCATAAACCCCAAAGTCCAAGGCCAGTGGTCAAAGCAGTGAACAGCAGCCCAGCAGGAGGAAATGTTTCACTGCAGCAATTTTTCAGGCTATCCTGGCTTATGTTCTTGTTCCAGTGAACTGATAAAGGGCCAGACTAAATCCTGGAAAAATCATTAAGCCAGTTTCTGAGCCCACATAGTTAACACGAAGTCCAGAAAAGTAGAGAGCGTGCCGTGTCACTATCTTCTACGCCGACTATAATTTTCTCTCCTCATGTCCGGGCACCTTTTCACCTCCATCAAGATGACAACACATCTTTAAATGATGCTGGCTAGTTTTCTTTCCTTCCCCCAATCTTATTTTATTTTGATTATTATTTAACACATTTAATCCCTTTGAAACCCACCCACTTCTGAAATCATTGTAGGGAATGTTATTAAATAGATTATATCACATATCTTTTCAAAGTTCACAGTCTCACTTTTTTTCTTCCTCTTTCCCTGAGGTTGCATTGGGAAAATTTTAATATTTATTTCAAATTATGTGTGGGATACCACATTTCCTACAGGTCTGCTTGTAAAGTTTGCAAAGGACATCTGTTTAGGTGAAGAAACATTTTAAGAGTGTGAGTTCTTTTGGCAGGATGTTAAATTTCTAATGTGCACACTGAGAGAGACCGACTCCATGCTGTAAAGGAGGAGATGTACAGACAGATGCTAATGAGGAAGATTAAGACTGGGGAGAACCCTGCTTAAACACCGTCAAGAAGCTACGCTCTGCAGCAGGAGCAGCACTTCGCATTCATTTCTTTCCTGCCACTTTTCTTAAAAAAGCAAAATTGCAGACTAGCTCAGGCTCCAAGGGAATAAAAGAATGCCAATGAATTTGATTCTTGATCTAACTTTATGCTAATGGAGCGTAAGCAGGAAAGATTTACTCTGGTGAAATGCTTCTTTTTAGAAAGACAAAAGTGCTAAACAACAACAACAACCCATACTCCCCAAACTTCAGTAAAATGGAAAAAGTTTCAAAGCACAACCCACTCAACATTCAAAACATGCAACTGAGATAATACTGGGGGAGGGGGGGATTGGAAAGTTCCCTAAGAAAGTTTGCTATATAATGTCTCATTGCCCAGTTTAAACTCTGGTGCTCACAAATGTATCCTTTGATTGAAACCTTCCTAGAAAGAGTGAGTCTCGAGCAGTGAGAAGCACAGTGGCCTTAATAACAGTGATGAGCACTTCCCTTCTTTCTCCCTTTAACTGCTGTATTTCAGCACAAATTGAAGTTGAAGCCAGACATCTCCTTTAATGACAAGGGGCGATAAGAGACAAGGAGAAAACAGCGGGCCTGTCTGGTCTGCTCAAGATGCTGGACTCGGTGGCACTGTCCATCAGCAGGGTTGACAGAATGCCTTCAGAGCACGAACAATGTGGGCTCAACCTCAGGGAAACGGAGTCAATCAGTACCGGCTCCAACAGTGATCCTACGCTGCAAATAAAGTGGCAAAGGGAGGAAAGCAGAGTGTGCAGGCCCTGCATCGTCCCCACTCTCAGTTACCTGGCAGTGGGCGCTGGGAGGCAGGGCACAGGGCTATAGAGGGGGCTCTGGACTGAAACCTGGCTGAGCCCTCACGTAGCAACACTGTCACCCCTGCTGGTGGCCTCACATGTGAGCGCCATCAGGTAGAACTCAGGATGTACTGTCCTGACCTCCCAGGAGTGCCTGAGGGGGTCTCCAGATCCTGTGACCTCTCACTTGATCTCATTTTTCTTTGCTGGGAACCACTTATTTACAATTGGTAGCATTTGTCATTTGGAATTGGTAGCTATTAAGACCTATCAAACAAAGGGATAGAAATCCATGCACATGTACACCCCGACACTGATGGAAAGGCCTGCCTAGCATGGTAGAGTGTTCTTGGAAAGTGAATAAGAACATTATCTTCCTTATGTGTCCACTTGTAAATAAAGTCTAATGTGGCTTTAAAAAGTATTTACTTTATAAGGGGAGAACCTGGTGAATGGTACGTTCAGTGCAGCCTCCATGTAGATAATCTCTGATTCACTTGTATTTTTAAAATGCAGTTAGCATAATAAGGGAAATGTAGTTAAGCATAAAGGGCTCTATAAAACATACAGACAACACAAATATACAGGGGGATTGTAGGACACAAACACACTAACTTCCTTTTAAAAATATTCTGGAGAAAGTCCTTTTGAGCAGACATGCTTGAGATGTGCAGAGATGAGGACAGGGGTCAGTTCCCTTCTGTGGACACACAGGCTGCATACAGATGCCACTGCAGCCCAGCATCTGTCCCCGACAGGGCAGAGGAGCAGGACATCCTTGGAGCAGGGTCCCAGGGATACACTGACTTAGGGCACCCTCTGGCCTTGCAGGCCTTGGGGCCTGTCCTGTCCACCAGCTTCGGGCCCAAGAGCTAAGCAGAGAGGAGCATCTCTCAGAAGCTGTACCTCATAGCTTTTGGGGAGCTCTCTACGCACAGGTAATAGGTTGCTTTAAATAAAATAAGCAAATAAGATTTGGGGGATGTAGTCTTAACATCATACACATTTATGAGGTACTAGATCGTTCTCTACCTACTCTACAGCTATCATCGTAATCGTAGAGTTGAATTGTAGAGTTGAATGGAGTATCAGCCTGGGGAAGGCTACGTTAAGTACTGTGACCAAGGCTCCTCGGTTCTGTTTCTCCCCTGATCTTCACCCTGCCCAGCTGACAGGGCACTGATTCACAGCCAGCGCAGGGCCGGCTAATGAGGGGAGATAAGATTGTTAGTGACCTCAGTGTTCCAGGCTTCAAAGCCAGCACCATCTTTGTCGGAAATTACTGGTTATGTTAATGACTGGATCAGGGTGTAAAGCTCTGCCCGTGCTGGTAGGAGGTGGCACAAACCCCGAGGAAAGGAGATAAAGCACCTTTAAGTGGACTGATTGAGATCACTGTGACATAATTGGCAAGTGGCAATCTGGAGCTTGAGAGGCAGGCTGCTCCTCTTTTGCCACTTAGTGTTTTTTTATCCTCAGAGCATTTCACATACATCAGCTAATTAAACTCCAGTCACACTCACAGTGCAACTCAGGAGTTCTTCATGTTCAGGTGGCCTCTCTGTAGGGTGAAAGCACCCCAAAAAAGTGACTGAAGGGTGACAGCCACGCTGTCCTTGGCTTATCTGCAGCCTGCACTGGAGGGAAGGCTGGCTGGGGCCACAGGCCACCCGCAGCCCACAAGGTGAAGGCGAGTCTCCTTAAGCTTGTTCCCTTCCAGTTGCTTAGGAAATCTGCCCATCCTTTAGAAAAGCTTTCCCCACTCCTTTTGAACATTAGTTCTGAAGAATATTGTAAATAATATGAGTGCCTCCACAATATAGATGGGATATTTTTTTTCATTTGGGGTTTTCCTTAATTTATATAATACATAGGCCATTCAGATTCAAGAAACCACACTTCAGTAATCCTCCCTCCTACCTCTCATCCTGCCATTCACCATCCTTCTCCCCAAAACAGAAATGACACGATAGGGTCATTCACAGGTACATCCATACATCCACCAGCACTCATTCCCTCAGTAACTTCTTAAACTCTAGGACTAACCAGGCAATGCATCACATCCAAATTCTTGATTTTAGGTTGTTTCTCTGGGCACTTTCATAGCTGAGGGAAAATTAAGACATCTACTATGATGTTTGTTAGTAAGGTTTTTGAAAATCAAGGAGAAAAGGTGAGTCTTGAGGTGAATTTTTAAGTTTTCTATTATCACAGTTGTTCATTCATTTGGTGTCCTGTTATCATGGTTAATAGAAAGTTTTGCCAGGCTTTGGGTATCTGTGCTACATGTCTAACTGGCATTCTTTATTTCATATTTTGTAAGAGAAACATAACCTTATACCTAAATGCACCTATAGAGACATTTAAATTAAATAATTTGATTAATGTCATAAAGTAGGGTTTTGGGCTGAAAGCCAGGATTTCTGTGCTTAGTCCAGCACACCCAATGCTCAATAGGACAAACCCTCCCTAGAAAGTACTTAAACAATATACTCTATGCTATATTAATGAGTAGCAAACAGATTTCTACTTAATATAGATGACATCAACATATAGAAATATCAGCACGCTCTAATGCTGAATGAAAGGGATGGAGAAAGAAGAGCATAAACTGCATGATTGAAGTGTGGGAAGTTCTAGGATGGGCAGTCAGATTGATAGTGATAGAAATTTGGTTGGGGAAGAGGATCAGCAGGGAAGGTGCCGGAAGGAACTTTTGGGTGATGTTTTTATATTGATAGGCATGTAGGGTTCGTGAGTATATGTATTTGCCAAAGTGGATCAAACTATACAGTTAAGATCTGTGCATTATATGTCAACTAAATGCCTGGTGCACAAAATTAGTACACGGGTCAGGAAGAGGGGAAGGGGTCTCTCAGCCCAGCCTGCACTCTCTCCAATCCGAGACTCCTTGGGGGCAGTAGGACATCCCTCTCGCAATCCAGGATTGCTGGCTCCTAACCACTTGCTTCCCTGTCTGCCTGATTGCCCCCTAACTGCTCTCGCCTGCCAACCTGATCGCCTGCACCCTCACTACTCTCCCTACTGGCCTGATCACCCCCAACTACCTCTGTCTGGGCTCCCACCACTGTAGCTTTGTCCAGAAGGACGACCTAAGACATTTGGTCTAATTAGCATATTACCCTTTTATTAGTATAGATAACAAAAGGTGAGTCAATACTAATAACACAGAGACATCACTGGAGAGATCTGGCTTTATGTCGTGGCTCTATCACTAGCTGTGTGACCTTGGAATCCCCTTGCAGGGATGTTGTGAGAATTCAAGGTTACACAGAGAGTAGCGAGCAGCAGTTCACTGTCACTGCATGCAGGCTTTCTTTTAAGACTAGCTATTGGTGCTTTTCTCATTAAGTTTCAGGAAAAGCTATTACTTTAATTTCTTGTAGTAACAACATGGGTGAAAATGTAATATTTTTAAGCGGGTTGTCTTACCTTTTTTCTTTCTTAGTTATATGTTATTTTTCACCCTGCACTCCAAACCAACTCTATTTTCAGATCATTGTTTTTTGAATAATGGTGTACAGAGCATACAAGATTTTGTATTCTGCTTTCCTTCAATTATTGTAATCATTGTGCATGCTCTTGGTTGTTGCCAAACATTTACTTCTTTAGATGCTGGGGAAGCCACTGTGGACAAGATGAGGCCATTCTTGTGAGCCTGTGTTCCAGTAGGGAGAGACAGCCAAAAGCACAGGAAGCGCGAATAAGACCATTTTAGTGATGGAGGAATGTCAGGGGGAAGGCTTCAGAGGAAGTGAGCTTGATGAAGAGTGGGAGTGTTGGGGGGGGCGTGCGGGTAAGGCCTTCCTAAAGAGGTAACATTTGATCACAGATTTGAATGACAAGAAAAAGTCAGTCCCATGAAGACCTGGGGTAGGAGGGTCTTTGGTGCAAAGGCCTTAAGGAGCAATGTACTCACCTGAGGAGCAGAGAGAAGGCCGCTGTGTCTGGACAGGATGATAGCAGGGGGGCCAAACCCAAGAAAAAGTTGGAGATGGTCAGTTGGATTGTGTCTGGCCTTCTAGGTAATCCCTATCACAGGGCCTAGGCCTTTGTAGGCAAAGCCAGGCTGTCTTAAGACTTTATTCTCTAGTCACCGACTATCCCTTGAATACCTGTGGCTGGTAGGGCAGTTATAAACCAGCTAAGTCAATTTGATGGAGCTCAAAAGTCTGATTTTTTTTACCCTAATGTAGATTTTGAAAGTAACTATGGGACTGAAACTCTAGCTATGTTTTAAAAAGGGTGTATTAGTTAGTTTTGCCCAACATGCTCCACCTCTAATGCACAACTCTTCCCCCCCTGAAAAACCAGCCACCCTTTGATGTGTCTGGGCTGCCCAACCTAGAAACATCTGTTACTCTTGAAGGGCTGAGGTCTGGGACACAGAGCCCAAGATCCTGGGGCCAGAGGTCAGGGGCCTGTCCTGTTGCTCTGGCACCTCCTGTGGGATCTTGAGACTGTGTCCCATCCTGCACTTCCTCCTGCATTAGCAGGATCCTGGCTGGAGTAAAATGGTAACCACAAACTTGCTGACAAAGGAACCCCTCTCTTCTCCACTAGCTCTCCACACAGCACTGACACTTGCTTGGGTATTTGAAAAAAATTTTAGCAAATTATCTCTCTCTATCAGTGTGTGCTGTATAAATATCTACTCATCTACAGAGAAAAACTTGCTTTACTCAACACTCAGTCCTCTCTTAGCCCACTACAGAGTATGAAGTTGGACTGGGTTCTTAGCCACTGGAGGGTTCTGAGAACTGCAGGCATACACCTCCTGGCCACTATCAGACTCACTCTGGGTGCTGTGCTGAGTGAGAGATGGGCTGTGGAGGACGGGGGACCAGAGGAGGCAATGGTCATAGAAGTAGGGATGGATGGTGGCAGCAGGAGTGGTGAGAATGGGAAGATGGAAAGGAATGGATACACTCGGGGCTTATCTAAAGGCTCAGTGGAAAGAGGACTTGCTGATGGATTAGATATGAGGTGAGAGAAAGAGAATTCATAGAGAACTAATCATATTTTGGCTTGAATGAGAACCTTTTTATTGTTTTCAAATACACTGTATGAATTTACAATGCTACCAGCAAAGTATGAGTATAACATTCTATCACAGTCCACGGGCATTTGATACTATCTTCTTTCCAAGGAAACTTTTTATTTTTATGATTATGAAAGAGACTCTTTGAAAAGATTCCTTTTATAACATTACCTATGATCTCTTATACCACTTCACAGAACACTAGTTTTGAATCTTGACTTGATGCCAAAGCTACTTAGATGAGGAAGTCCCATAACTCAGAGAAAGGCACCAAATGTCCACAGCCCAGCTTTACTCTTGGGAAAGGCAGGTGCAGGAAAGGAAGGTGTGGGAAAGGCAGCGGCAGGAAAGGCAGTCACTTGTTCCCGACCCTCATCAGTAGACAGCCTTGACCGTGTTTTAGGAGAAACAAGCAAGTGAAGGGTTAAGTCACACTGGGTCCACTCTGCTTTTAATCTATGACTGCTGTAGGAGGAAGTCCGAGAGGCAGCCTTTCAAATGACATCATAAAAGCCTGATTTATCACCAGCCACCAAACATCTAGAAAATCATAACATCCTTTCAGGAAAACACAGTGGAAAATAATCAAGTTGGCTTTGATGAAAGCTCTGGTGGGGACTCCCAAGTGTAACACTGTGCACAGTGACCCTGGGCAGGTGCTTTGCCAGCTCGCCAGCTCACCAGCTCTCAGGGCGGCCTGTGCTGACAAGGCCAAGAGGCGCACTCCACGGCTGCCCAGAATGAAGTGTGGCCTCATGTCTGAAGATAAAGCAAGAGCCCAACCCACACTCTCTGGGTTGCTACAAATACACTTGGGTGTATATGAGGATGCTTTGGAAGTCACAGCTCTGTCCAGATATGAGAAATTATTGATGGCAGAATATACAAATCACACTCTTGTTTCGTAATCCACCACCACAGCGGTAACGCCAGGCATCCTAGATTTTTTTGGCCCTGCCCATCCTGGGACTGTGCTCAGGACACTGCTCAGCAGTTAGCAGTACACTGCTGAGGAGTCACTCTTAATAACTATGGGCGAGAAGAGCTGACAGAGAAAAGACACCCAAAGTGTCAAAAGAAATACAGGGGTGAACCCCTTCTGCCATAGGGAACTGGCTCAGGAATGTCTGCATCTCTGCATTGTTCATCTTGCTCAGTAATTTGATAAAACCACCAGGCAGGAACCTTGTGTTCTTTGATGTGTGTGATGTGCTTTGCAAATAAACACAGGAAAGAGGGACAAAGGCAGACTGGAGTCTTGGATGGTTCTAGAATTCTGGCCACACCACTCCTTCAAAGGCCTGTTTGCATAGATGTAGGGCAATCTCTGCAAAGTGACACCAGCTATGACGTGTTAGGATCTTGAGTTTTCAGAAGAGTGATGCTCTGAAGACTGAGCCAGGACTGACGAAGAGTGATTCTGGATTGGAAGGGTGCTTTACTCCTGCACCTCACATACAGAGTCTGGGCGTAGGATCAGATACTCGTGTGAGTAGCCCATGAAGGCTCCTGGGATGTAGGACTTTGGTGTGGCCACCATGGAGGAAAGAGCCTCTAGGTCAGAGGAGTTCAGAATGTGGGCTCTGACACAACCAGCCTTGAAGAGTGGCAATCCACTGCCACATGAAGGCCACCCTGACCACACCGCTGTTCTATCCTCCCAAGTTTGATTTCATTTATTTACTTATTTATTTATAAATATATTTTATTGATTTCAGAGAGGAAGGGAGAGGGAGAGAGAGAAAAACATCAATGATGAGAGGGAATCATTGATTGACTGCCTCCTGCACATTCCACACTGGGGATCAAGCTTGCAGCCCGAGCATGAATCCTTGACTAGAATTGAACCTGGGACCCTTCAGTCCACAGGCTGATACTCTATTCACTGAACCAAACCAGCTAGGGCTCAAGTTTGATTTCTTAACTGGAAAAACCTGCCTGTGCCTGATCTCCCCCAGATTCTGTCCAGGGAACAGGAGTGACAGGAGGTGAGGCCCATTGTGGCTCTGCAGCTTTAGCTCTCATCATCTGGACACCTGGGACCGGCCGGGCCAGGAGAATCTCAGGCTATTTTGTAGGCTTCAAGTGCCACCAGGAATGGCCATGATGACACCTTTGTATTTATGAGCAGCTGACACACCAAACAGGGCCCACTTATTCAGAAAGGATTCTGTCCTCTGCACCTTCAAAACCATGAGCCCAGGAGATGCCCAGAGCACTTCCCTGGCAGATCCAGGCTTCAGGTGGATTCTTCCAGGAACCACGGCTTTCTAGGATGGCACCGAACGCCAAGAGACTCCCGACGTGGGAATTTTGTGAGCTTGGGAAACTTCCGAAGGACCTTTGCTCAGAATACTCTTTTCTATGAAAAGACTTGAACCACAGAATTCAAAAGAGCCATCAGGCTTTATTTATGTCACTGCCATGACCACTACTAACAGAAAATAGAAAGACACCACTCCTCAGGGGCACAGCTTTCAGTTCCAGCCTCGGCATGAAGGAGACTACTCTGGACCTGGATGTGAGGAGAATCTGGGGAACATGGGCATCTAAAGACTTTACCCAAATCTATGGAGTTCCTGAGTTTGATAGTGAGAGTTCAGAAAGAGATGCCTCGGATGACCACCATAGTAGTAATAGTAGTAATGATAATAACAGTTATCACAAAAACAAGAGTCATGTAGCACTTACTATTTAAGATGGTTGGGGTTAGGTGGAGTAAAATTCCCCCCTCTGCTGGGTGCAGACCCCCAGGCACCCAGCAGCCAGAGTTAGTTTGGAGTGAACCCAGCTGAGTCCCCATTCCACCATTTAGTTTCCTCATTTATAAAGTTGTTCAATTTTATCTACTGATAATAAAGATTAACAATAACATAAGTGCTTAGAACAGTGCCTGGTTTTGAAAAAGTGTGGCTCAACATATGTTATGGCTCGATCAGGGCCTAAGGATCAAGCAGGATCTCTCAGATGGATAGGAAGCCTCCGTGCCAGGTCTCCAATGCCACTGCCCACCACCCCCACACAGAAATCGTTAATGAGAGCAACTGTCAGCGTCTTTCACACACTGTTCCCATAGCCTTGTTCCTCCTCTTTCTTTACTTAAACTACACTCCTATAAAAGCACTTGGGGTTTGGGGTCACAAAAACTTAGGCTGGAATTCTAGATTCACCACTGGCTAGATGAGTCTCAGTCACCTCATTTGTACCACAACCTGGAGCTGTGGCAAGGATGTGGTGTGTTGAGTGGTTGTCACTAAAGCATCCACATACACTAATTATCCTCCCCCCTCACATCCCTCTTCAAGTCTCAACCCTCTCCCTACATCCTGAACTTATTCCAACCTTCTTCTCAGTTATACCTACTCTCCCTTTACATCCCCACAGCACTGGCAAACCTGCCAGCACAGCTGTCAAGGAGACTGATGGACAGGCAACTTGTGCCTACTCTGGGTGCTGGCAGTAAACCCACCAGCCGGGAAGAAGCCAGGTCATGATAAGAGCCACGATGAAAATAGAACCACATAATGGAGGTTAAGAATGTTGACAAGGTGCTGGTTAAGCAGCCATGATTGACAAAGAGGAGCCAGCTATGGGCGGTGACCCAGGGAATGTGTTGTGGCAGGGAGGGAGACAGCTGGGCTGACCCTCAGTGGCAAAGGGATGGCTGGCCAGAAACCCCAGAATTTCAGTCATCCTTGAGGATGGGCCCAGGAAAGCTTCTTCAGGTGGGTGAATTTAAGATGCTTTGCCAAGAAGGATCCCTGAAGATCTTTCTTCCTCTAGGTAGTCATCAGACCCTCTGCCCACAAGTGTCCTTGGGGCGCCCTTGGGGTGCCCTTGGGAACCTATTGGTTGTACAGGGGCTGGTGACTGGATTGTCTGATTGCAGGACAGCCCAGGAAAGGGCTGGAAGCCAGAGCAGCACAGACACTGTTAACAGTTCCAAAGCCCAGAGGCCTAGAGGTAGCTCACTCAGATCCCCTTCTGCTCAGCACCCACCCGAGTTCCTGGAGGAGGGGTTGGGGTCTGACATATTAAGTTCATCAGGGATAACAAGTCACTGTGATATGTTAGCAGAAATAGATGAAGGGGAATATGCTCTGCCCACTGACGGCACCTGGAGTACCGCTGGAGGCTCTGTGGGTCACGAATGGAGGCTTCTGGAGAGACTGACATTCCTCCTGTCCGAGGAGCTGGATGCCTCAGCTGACAGACAGCTGGGGCACCTCCTTGCCCAGCATGGGCCTGCCTGACTCTGGCCTGTGGGAACTGAAGGCCCACTTTGATCTTTACCACGTGATTCAGCCCTTACACCACATCTCTGCCTGGAGCTCTGGGAAAGGGTGCAGGATCCTGGAGCATGGAGGCTAGAGTTGGAAAAGACCCCACCTTGCACTGCAGCAATGCGCCTTGCACAGCTTCTCTCTTCTGCCTCCTTTTTCCCGTCTGCCCCTCCTGAAGGGTTTGTGTTTAAGTAAAGCCTTTTGACTATTGGCCCGCCTTCTGTTAAATATTCTGTATGTGCTTCAGGAGGCTCACCGTCATGAAAGGGAAAGAGATGCTTTCAGCAATGTAGCAAACCCTCCTTACCCAACAGTGCACACGCTAGAAAGTCCTGAGAACCAGGATGAGGGCCCGCCTCATCTGCCTCTGGGATCTCCATTCCCTTTCTTACTGGTCTCTGTGCCCTGGCCCTTCAGACCCCTGCACTCTTCTTTCCCTCTGGCCTTATCCTCTCTGCTTGCTCCTGATATTGGTGGGCAGTAACAAGCTTCATTTCTGTAGCAATCTGGCTAGTTTCAGCCTTTACACCCACCCCAAAGTCACCTATACAACAACTGGTCTGCCTGAAACTTTCAATTTTGTGGTAGAAAATGAAATCTTCCTTTTATACTTTAAGGTACTCCCTTCTCCTAAGGTTAAGGCCAGTCTACTCTTGTCCTCTAGGCTAGAGGACTGGTCTTCCTGGTGATCAATCTTGAGCTATAAATAGTCTGTTTTTCATCTTTATGCATAGAAACACGGCGTAATGTTTTGACTTGATAAACCTGCATTCATGATGTTTATAGCATCCACGTGGAAGATGTAGGGGCCAGCTGTGCCACTGCACTGGGAGTGAGGAGCTGGGACCAACAAGATCTGTTCCTCAGAGTCTATCAGGAAGTCAGAGGGCTGGGAGTGGGGGAGTGGGGGAAGGGACACTGGTCTCCTGTGCTAATGCTCAAGGATCAAGGAACATCTGGCAAAACGCATTCCTTACCTTCAATTCTCACCCTTCCCTCACATGGAGCTTTTCCTTATTTTTCTGTCATTTCATTGGTTCCAGTTTCGAAATAGCTCCACCCTCACCTTTGTCCCAGGTTTCAGTCTGCATTGTCCCTGCTTGCTTGGCAGCTGCAGCCCAGTGCCCACAGGCAGCTTAGCCACCGCACTGAATACTGCACACTGCACTATGAGGGCCATTCCCTCAAGCCCTCTCCATGAACAGCCAGCCCTGCTTTACTCTACCAGTATCCTCTCAATGTGACCTTCTAGACCTTTTGTCTAGTTGTCAATTAGTTTACTTATTTTTATTTTTTAAATCTTTATTGTTCAGATTATTATAGTTGTTCCTCTTTTTTCCCCCCATAGCTCCCCTCCTCCCAGTTCCCACCCCACCCTCTGTCCTTACCCCCCCACCACCACTGTCCTCATCCATAGGTGTACAATGATTATCCAGTCTCTTCCTGCACCCCCAACACCCTTTCCCCCCTGAAAATTGTCAGTCCAATCCCTTTCTATGCCTCTGATTCTACTCTATTCACCAGTTTATTCTGTTCATCAGATTTTTTTATTCACTTGATTTTTAGATTCACTTGTTGATAGATATGTATTTGTTGTTCATAATTTTTATCTTTACTTTTTCTTCTTCCTCTTCTCAAAGGATACCTTTCAGCATTTCATATAATACTGGTTGGGTGGTGATAAACTCCTTTAGCTTTTTCTTGTCTGTGAAGCTCTCTATCTGACCTTCAATTCTGAATGATAGCTTTGCTGGGTAAAGTAATCTTGGCTGTAGGTTCTTGCTATTCATCACTTTGAATATTTCTTGCCACTCCCTTCTGGCCTGCAAAGTTTATGTTGCGAAATCGGCTGACAGATGTATGGTGCCCCCTTGTAGGTAACTGACTGCTTTTCTCTTGCTGCTTTTAAAATTCTCTCCTTGTCTTTTGCTCTTGGCATTTTAATTATGATGTGTCTTGGTGTAGTCCTCTTTGGATTCCTTTTGTTTAGGATTCTCTGCGCTTCCTGGACTTGGAAGTCTATTTCTTTTACCACATAGGGGAAGTTTTCTGACATTATTTCTTCAAATAGGCTTTCAATATCTTGCTCTCTCTCTTCTTCTGACAGGCTTATAATTCTGATGTTGGTATACTTGAAGTTGTCCCAGAGGCTTCTTACACTGTCTTCATATTTTTGGATTCTTTTCTCTTTTTGCTTATGCATTTGGGTATTTTTTGTTTCTTCGTATTTCAATTCTTTAACTTGATTCTTGTGTTCCTCTAATCTGTTGTTGAAACTCTGTGTAATATTCTTTATTTCAGTCAGTGTATGCTTAATTTCTAGTTGGTCCTTTTTCATATCCTCGAGTTCTCATTAGATTTATTGAGGGTCTCACTAAATTTATCGGCAGTTTCTAGAAAATTCTTGAAAAACCATAAAACTGTGGTTTTGAACTCTATATCCAGTCGTTTGCTTTCCTCCATTTCTGTCATTTGTGATCTGTTTCTTTGTCTCCACATTTTGGCTGCTTCCCTGGGTTGATAGAGTGGCTTTCTGTGTTAGGTGATTGCTGAGAGGAAATGAACTCCAAGCCACTTGGTTATGAGAATCAGCTGTGTCTACAGTGGGAGAACTTCTGTGCTGGAGACACCCTTATGGGGCAAGAGTTGTTTGGGTAAGATGACACTTGTATCTCCAAGGAGGTGCTATTTTTAGCTTCTGCCTGGGGCTTCCCAGCCTTTTATATGCAAAAATCTCTGCATGCAGCTTGGGTGGGGTATGGTCTTGGGGAGTCTACAGGGTGGAGCAACTAGCTATGGCCGCTTCTCAGTCCTCTCCTAAGAGGCACCGGGTCTAAAGGTGCTCTGGAGTTTCTCTCAGCGCCAGATGGTGCTAGACAGTCCAGCTCTTCCCTGTATGATTCTGAGTCCCCAGAAACTCGCCTGGAACTGGAGTTCAGAGTTGTCTGGAGCTTGTGCTTCCCTCTGGTATGAAATGCTTCTAGCCCTTTCCTCGAGCCCTTTCCGCCAGCCCCTTCGTGTTTGCCTCCGTACCTCTGCACTTTATTTCCACACCTCCTCTGAGTCTCTGTCTCTTTCTAGTTGTAGAATTTCCACTTAGCCAGCCTTCCTGTGGGTCTGGGAGGTGTCTGTTTTTTCTTTTTCTTTTTGTTTTAAAATAACTGTGCACGGCTGCAATTCCGGTGTTCACCTATGCTGCTATCTTGGTTTTTCTCTCTTGTCAATTAGTTTATTGCTCTCTTGTCTGCCTCCCTAGAATGTAAGCTCCATGAAGGGCTGGAATCACCTGTCTTATTTACCTCTCTCTTCAGGGTCTAGTACTGCCTGGAACACAGCAGGCACCCAATACATTTGTGTTGAATGGATAAAGAAATGCTTAAACCTGAAGTCAAAGCATTCCCCACCCCCCACTATATATACTTATCCCCTACCTATTGCATTGTTTCTATTATCCTCCCTTCCCACACTCCATCTGAAAATCATGGTCACCTTTAGCTTCTTCCATATTTTGCCCACATTATTCACTCCCAAATCTTTTCCAAAACCTTTTGCTCCCAGCCTTTCCTTTTCTGGCTTTAGGTCACATGTACTTGCTGATTATGGCACTCTACTTTTTTTCATAAACCACCCCTTCCCTGCTCCATGTCCCCTTCTCTGTTGGGATACTCCTTGTTTATCCTGGAGCCCCATGTGACATTCCTCCAGTCAGAAGCTTCTATTACAAGCCAAATAAATCCAAACTCTCACCCACACTTTCAACTTCTTTTACAATTTGATCCCCACTTACTTCTCCAGGTTCCAGCCACACCTTGCACCCAGGGCAAATAGGAGTAACCAGGAAGCTCACAGGTGCTGAAGACCCCCCTCTTCCTTCCCATATCTAGACTCAGTGAAGAAGCTTAATCCTATACTGTCCAGGTACTAGATGCTGGACACACACACACACACACACACACACACACACAGCTAAAGGTCATGGGTCTGGAGTGGGGAAGTCAATGCACAAGTCAGGTCAGGGAGAACTTGTCAGTCCACCCCTTAAGCAGGCCATGTGCTGGCTCCCTTGGGTGTGGAAGGTCATGCCTGGCTGGGCAGAGGGGATTTGAGTAGGAAAGGGCTTTGTATAAAGGTGACAAGACCTGGTCAGGGAGCTGGGCAGCTGCCAGAGGGAAAGAAGCCTGACCCCTCTTCCAAGAGGCCCAGTGCTCTACAGGAATAAGGACCAGGGACTTTGGGGAATGGGCCTATGTAATGAGTGACTTTAACTGGCTCTACTCACTAATGTATAACCTCTCACCTCTCTACCAAATCATTACAATTACAGAAGATCTTATTTATTATGTGATATGGGAAGTGGAAGAAGGAGATGCTGAGCAAGAGTGCAGAGTTCAGTGGAAGCTGGAAACTCCCCAAAGCCAGGTGATTTGTAGGAATATTGGGCACATGAGTCAATCACTGTGATCAGTGTGACAAGAACACCAACAGGCATCATAAGGGAGGGTGAAAGGGAAGAGAGGCAGGCACCGGCTCTGCACAGGAGATGGTACCTGGGCTGGGTCCCAAGGAGTTCTGGAAACCTTGCGCCAGCGTGGGAAGCACAGCCACTCTTCTTGTAACACCCTTCTCTGCACTTGGCCCACCGATATTGGACCCTTCTCCTCAAGAACCAGCTGAAAAGAGTCTCCTCCAGATCTTGCTGAGCCCGAGTGGTTTTCCTGTGAACTCGGGCAGCTCTGCTCCTCACCCACAATGGCTGCTTCCCACAGCCTTGATGCACAGGCCTTCCACCCTTATAGCACCTCCCCGAGGGGAGAGGCATTCATCATTAACCACCCCATTCACTCTTGGTACGAGTTTTGCCTACAGTGACTGCTGAAGACCTATTTATTGAAAGTGACCACATTCCATGTTTCAAGTCCTTTTCTTTGATTTGATGAGAACAGGTCTGGTTCATCTCTTTTCAAAACGTTTCCACTATCATTCTGTGGAAGTGACAGTAAACACAGTGTGGTTACTCTGTGTGTAAGAGAATCAGAGGGAGTTCTTTTGGACGGATCTCTAACAGGTCTGCATATTGCAGGGTTATACTTCCTGCCTCAAGCACTGCTGAGAGCTGCGCTAGAGCTGTGTGGTAGTGCGGCGGCTCCAAAGGCCATTCTTACACGACCAGTGAGGATGCTCCCTTGGGCACAGTGTCACTTCACAACTAGCAACACAATATTACTGAATTTATGGGAGAAAAACAGAACAAGAACCACTTCTGCTAAACCCCTATTCCTTGCTATTATAGTAAGAAATAGTTTTGAACACATGTTAAAAATATGCAATTACATTTCCCTTTATACAAGGAAAAGCATGACTATTGCCTCCTCAATAAAAAGGCAGTTATTTTGCATAGAGAATTTTCAGATGTTAGTTTCATAATACTTTAATTTCTAGATAGTCCAGCTAGTTACCACTCCCAAATAACAAAACACTATACCTATTAACAATTTTAAATGAAATCATTTTTTAAAAATACCTGCATTTATCTTACTTACTTATTTAAAAATATATTTTATTGATATTTTATAGAGAGGAAGGGAGAGGGATAGAGAATTAGAAACATCAATGAGAGAGAAATATCGATCAGCTGCCTCCTGCACACCCCCATAACCAAGGTACATGTTGAAACTGAACCTGGGACCTTTCAGTCCACAGACCGATGCTTTATCCACTAAACCAAACTGGTTAGGACAAAATAGCTGCATTTATTGGTCTAAGTATAAAAGCACTGCAGTGGTTGTGGCCTGCTACCCCCGTTTAGTTTTCCTGCTGGCTGGAGCAGACAAAAGTTCTACAACCTGGACAGTCTCCTCAGAGCTCTTCTTTGAATTCATTGCCCTAAATTTCTAGATATACGTAATGGCTGTACAGGCAACACTATACAGAATCAAAAATAAAAAGAACAGGAACTTATTTTATGACAACCTTTTAAAATACAAATGTAATAACAATTCTTATTGTCAAAAGTGTTAACTTATAACACAGTCTACAAAGTGCTATTCACATGCAAAGTTTCAGATTACTCTGAAACTCACTGGCCAGAAGGTTGGTCTCATGGTTGTGGGCGGGGCACCTTTCTAGCCACAGATCCTCTTTAGGATGATATTGTGGTGCACTCTCAGGACGCAGACCCGGGCACCAGGAGAAAATGAGGTTGCTGCTTTGTGGGGTTTTATATGGTCTTGCTACAACAGGTATGCGTCATCCACTTTTAACAAACAGGAAAACTCAGGCTCAGAGGTCAATTCGTAGGTCAGAACATCTGATCAGTTTCCCATCTTTAAATTTAACACATACTTAAGTCACAACATTACAAATGTTTGAAGCACCATGCATCTAGCCCTTTTCAGAGCACATTAAGTAATACATTTTAATTTTCCTAATAATAATTAAACTGAGATCCCAGAAGAGCAGAAATCCTCTATGATTACACCTTGTCACATGAAAGCATGTTACACAAGGTACGGAGGCCACAGGTCCAGATGTTCTCGCCCTGATTACTATGCCTCCCCTAGGTGCAGGCCAAAGGGCAGCCTCCTTCTGCTGCAGTCCACCTCGCTTCCAGACAACAGCCAGTAACCCCAGGTTTTTCTCTCCAAACCATGCCTTCTTTGTTTTGAAGACAAGTTCATTGTATCCTTCTCTAATAAGGACACATTTCCCGTGTGCCAAGACTATTGCTTAGATATTCTGGTCCTAATGGCTCTTTAATGAAATACTCCTCATGTGTCTAACTTCTCTATGTGGGTGACCAGTTCCTGGTTTCATAGTTTTCCCAATGCATCACTCAGAGAGCCCTGAAAAGAACAGAATGGAACTTTCAAACATGGTAAATCTGTACTTTACTTTCTGAAAAAGGTCAATAGTACCTACACAACTGTCTGACCTTGGACAGTAACACCTTCTGTGGCCTCACCGTTTTCATATGAAGTGGCGGTGGAGTTGGATGTAATGGCCGAGGCCTCTCCTGGCTTTGCAGCTCTGAGATTGCAGCCTTTTCCTCTCTCATCTCATTTTGTGGAGACAAGTGTCAATAATGTCCACACCTGCACTTGCAGCACAAAGAATGGCAATCACCAAGGCAGCGGGGGGGGGGGGGACCCCGCAACGAGGGAAAGGATCACCTGTGCACGTGGCTCTAACGACTTGCCTTGGCAGCATTCTTAAGGGTAAAACTCCATGTCAAGAAGAAATAATCCATAATTATACATTAATTTCTTTCTTTAAAACTTGGAAGAGTCTCCTTTAAGTGCTGTGACACTCTCTGAGAGTGTCCCCTCAGATGACCATGACAGTGGCTCCTATTTAAGAACCTGTGAGGTATGCTACAGTCCATTAGTAACCAGACCAAACTGGAAACACTCAAAGGATTCTCTTACCAATTCTGATTTCATCTCTATCACCAATTAGAATGAATTACAAGTACAGGGGGAAAAACCCATCTTAACTCTTATTGTTTTAATTAAATGGTTTTTAAACAATTATGACAATCTTCTTAGTTAGGAAAAAGTGAACAAATGAATGAAACAGAAAAATATTCTGCAATCCTGTCATCCCTTCTGGGGAGGCAGGACCAGCTCCCGGCCTGTGACAGAAGCAGATCAACATGAAGACAGATGAGTAGCTTTCTTATACTCTTCATGGGATGAAAGCTAGGCTTTGCATTCAACAGGTGCACATTCCTCTTTGAGCACCTTATCTAACTAATGATGGCCATGCTGGTTTCACCACCATTAGCAGTGTGTATACTCCCCTTAGATCTAATTGGGCAGGGAGCCACTTTGAGGCTGGTGGCCTTAAGCCTGCTGTGGCACGCAAGTAGCAACCCACACTCACCCCATGGCTTGTTCTCACCGTGTTTATCTCACATCTGTCATACAGGTTAGAAACACTCAAAGACAAGGTCACAAAGTCAGACTGATCTAAGGGATCATGCTGGACTGACTAGCTAAGGCCCAGAATGGTGTTCTTGTGCGCTGTCCTTCACGCATGCTCTTTAATTGGCATTTCTCAGCAAGGGACATACAGGGAAGAAAATATTCCCCTGGAACTTCCTTCTAAGATGCTCTGTGAGCATCAATTTCTGGGTCCTGCGCCACCAAGGCTCCAACTATGCCATGTGCACCACTTCCTTTAAGAAAGAGCAGGTGTGGATGTCTGTGATTAGGGCTTAGAACAGACTGGGACCTGAGGCTGAATTTAGTTGAGGCCAGACTTGCTACCCCTCCCCAAACCCCGACCTTGGAGAAAGTGGGTGCAGGCGTGGGGCATTAGTGTTTTTGGCCGGTGCAGACATTGTTTAAGGTCTCCTTCCATCTGTCTATAGCCTGTTTTGGGAGGTGTATAGGCTGCTACATACGCACTTGGGAATTGCTTTGGCCTTGCTCTGCGCTTTGCTGGATTACCCATTTCTATTTAAACTTCCCCTTTTATCTCTCAGGTTTGCCTGACTTTGCTTTGAGCCTTCTGGTTCACTTTAAGTCATTCAGATCACCAATCCATAGGATTCTTGGCTTTCTGGCCTCATTCCTTGGTTCATGCCACTCATATTGGTCTCACCTGGGTCCTCATCCTGTCAGATATGCTCTCTTCCTGTGACCCTCATGGTTTTACCCCTGATGCATTCACCTGCTATCACTTCTCATTTATGCTCTTTATATATTTGTTTAATTTGTCATATCATTCTTATTGGACCATATGTTGCTCTAGGAGAATATTAAAATTTTCTTTTTTTCTGTGATCAAATATGGTGCTGTGTTTACAATGGGCCTTCAAAAACAAGTGCCAAAGACATATAAGTGGAATGACAAATCCTATGTTCATGAATTAGAAGACTTAATATTGCTAAGATGATGATAGTATTAAAAAATGTAGCATTTAATGCACTGTCTATTAAAATCCCAATGGCGTTTTCTATAGGAATAGAAATTCACCTTAAAGTTCACATGGAATTTCAGGGGACTGGGGATAGACGGAAGAATCTTGGAAACAAAACCCACAAAGTTGTAAGTCTCACACTTTTTGACTTCAAAACTTATTGCGAAGCTATTATAATCAAAGCAGTGTGGTTGAGCATAGAGGCTGGTGAACAGATTGATGGAATAGAATAGAGATCCTAGAAATAAATCTTCACAATATGATCAAAAGATTTTGACAAGGGTACCAAGACCATTCAATGAAGAAAAGAAGGTATTTTGAATAAATGGTGTTGGGAAAGCTGGATATCCACACACTGAAGAATGGGGTTGGACATTTACTTTACACCATACACATAATCAACTCAAAATAGCTCAGAGCTCACCTCCTCCCAAGGTCACATCAAAATTATAACCATCACTGAGAAGTATCTGAAGACTAAATGAACAGAATTTCTGTAACTGAAGATATAAAGAAGCCCATTGGGACTGGTAGGAGGGGCAGTGACACAGACCAGGTAGGTCTATACTCATGGTGTGACAATTAAAAACGGATGGGTTATATTGGTTGTGGAAGGCCCCCCTGAGGAGTGAGGGGCCATAGCCCTGAACTGGGCTGCATATTTCGATGCATCAGTGCCAGGAAGAGGAGTCCCCACAATACCTGGGTGTGAAGAGCAGGGGAGATTGCATCCCATAGAGACAACAGACTGTGAGAGAGTGAGAATGCTGCTCTTAAAGGGCCTGCATACAAATGCACTCACTACAGCACAGAAGCAACAGCTCAAAAAGTGCCAGGAAAATACAGGAAGAACCTAAGGTTATTAACTTCAGGGTGAGGACTGGAAAGATAGAGATCAGGGTAACTCTCTCAGGGGACAAAATCACTGGCAGGTTCCATTGTTCCTTCATGAAGCTCTCTCCCCAGCCTCGCCCAGTGCAGGCAGGTGCCAAATTTGTCCTTTCCATTAACCTGGCTAACACCATTCATCCTGCTCCTGTGACTTCCTAAGATCTCACGCCAACCAATTATCTCCCCAGCAGAGTTTCTTTTGGGGGCTTTTCCACACAAGCAGCCTGCCTTGGTGCAGACTTTCTCCCAAATCCACAAGCCCCACAATTCAACGGCATCTTTCACAAACCCACGTAAAAGCAGCAGCCACAGCTCACACTGTGGGACTATCAAAGGGTCTCAAGCCCAGCATAAGTAGCAGCCAGCCTTGGCTCACAGGTTAATCTCTCCCAAGTGACTCCAAGCCCAGCACATGCAGCAACCAACTGCCTAACTCTTTGTAGCACCTACCAAATGGACCAAAGCCTGGAACAGGCAGTGGCTGACTTGCTCTATGCCCAACAGACACACCTATGGCCAGTTTTAGACCACACCTGAGCCCCACCCAAACAGCTCCACACCCAACATACCTGAAGTGCAACCCCAGCTGTCACCAGACCCCCGTTAAAGTGACTCCTGCTCTGGCCCTGGCCAGGTGTCTCAGTTGGTATCTGAGCCCTAATTTTTGTAGTATAACACTTAGCACAGTGCTGGCTATATTATGGGACTCAACAATGAATTAAAAAAGTGCAGAAGTGAATATATAAATTCTGATTAATCTTTTCTTAAATTTCTAAAGGTACTCATTCAACCACATCATGTCCAAAATGACATGTGTGTGTGTGTGTGTGTGTGTGTATAATATATTAATAAAAAGATTTGTCATTGATTTTACTTTGATTTTTATTAAAAAATATTGTTGAAAGTATTATATATGGCCCCTAATCTCCATTGACCCCTTCTAGCCTGCCCCACCACAGGCCTTCACTACACTTTATTGATTTTAGGAAGAAGAGAGAATGGAAGATAGATCTGTGGCCTCTTATGCACCCCCAGACACAATCTGGGTATGTGCTCTGAGTGGGAATCAAACCAGCAACTTTTGGGTGCACAGGATGGTGCCCAACCAACTGAGCCACATGAGCCAGGGCTTTATTCCTTTTTTTTCAGTGAAGAATTTTTCTGTTTATATAAAACATATACATTAGCTTTTGTTTTTAGGTTGAAACTCTATAAAATTTTTTAAAATTGATTTTGAAAGAGGAAGGGAAGGCAGGGGGAGGGAGCATGAGAGAAAGAGAAAGAAACATCAATTTAAGAGAGGAACATCTATCAGTTGCCTCCCACACTCAGCCCTACTGGGGATTGAACCTGCAACCCGTGCACCTCTTATCTTTTACCTGTTCCCCAGGCAGATTTACAACCATTAATCACAAGTTCAGGCTCAAATGAGGTAATATATGCAAAGGGCTTTGTAGATAGTGAATCAGTACATATGGTAACACAGAGTGATTTGCTTATTAGAAACTTCCTTTCTCATCTGGGTTTGGCTCCTGGCTCTTTCTCTCCATGTAACTGAGACACTACTGAGTGAAGGACTGAGGCCTACAGGGTACAGTACACTGGGCTGAATGGTCCTTTATGTGGCTCCTCACCAGGAAACAGTCTCACAATTACATTTACAAGGAACAAGAATAGACTGAAGTCTGGCTCCTCAGAGGACATGCTGGAGGCTTCCACAGGGGCAACAAGCACAGGGAAAGAGATGCAGGTGAGCAGTGCTGGGACCAGGGAGTGACACTGGAGACATCTCACCAGGGCCCTCTGCTCCATCCAGCACCCATCTCACTGAAGTCTCACTTACATTCTATACCAGGCCGACCACAGAGAAGAAACTTGTTTTGGGGGATGAAAAACCATCAGGACACTGTCAGAGACTCAAATAATTACAAATGCTGAATTAATTCTTTCATGCAGTGGTCAGTGTGATGATGGATGGTAGGCACACCCTCCTCTCCCTATGGAGCAGGTGGGAACTGCTCCAACTGGCACAGAGCGGCTGCCTGAGCCTGAGCCCTTCATCTATCCCATCGGTTGTGGTAAAGTGGTTCATCCACGGGGTGTGAACTGTCCAACCACACAGAGCTCCTCTGGTGATGAGGATAGTGAGGGAGTTGGTGTGGCCACAGGAGGGGCATTAGCTCCCGGGCCCTGGTTCTCTGGGCTGACTCAGAAGTATCTGACCAGAACACCATCAGATTCCTGACAAACGCTTGAAGCCAGGTGACATGCCTGCAGGCATGGAGATCTCTGCTTCATGGTGAGGTGGCATGGGAGGCCGAGTGGGTCTGGGCTTGCCTGGCACAGGTGAGCAGATAGGGCCCACCAGCCCCCCACTGGCAGGTGCACTCATGCACTTGGGCAGGTGCTGAAATGAGAGAGCATGAGCTCAAAGATGCTGGTGGAGCCTCCAGATAAAGGCTGCAGTGGGGACCATAACAACCAGATGAGCCAGCGGATAAGTGCTACATGGTGACTCATGCACAATAAAAACATCAGTTTTCTGTATTATTTTACAGCATTGACTCGCTTAGGAATGCTTTCAAGCAGGACATGGATACTCTGCATTGCTGAAAGCAGACCAAGGCATTTATAAACTGGTATTCGCACGGCCCTTTCACTACCTGAGTGTGTGAAATGAGACCACATTTCCTGTCCTTAGTACTCCTTTAGGAGCAGCAACCACAGGGAGCTGCAAAATGTGTGACAGTTGAGGGCAGACACTCACGTTCCCTTATTTCTGTCCCAAACACTTTCTCTGTCCCTTGAGAGTTAAGCAAAATTCTCTTCCATTAACTTTATTCTTTACTCCTTAGAAATATTCTTGTAACAAAGACCCAGGTTCAAGCAAACAACTCACATAATAATTATAGTAACCGCCTGCTGCCTTTTTTAAAAGGATGCGGTGAGCTCTGTGGACAGTGGCATGCCCGCCCAGGGCCAGGACGCCAGGCTCACTTCAGCTGTGCCTTGCACAGGGCAGGTGCCCCGAGCTGAGCCCCACATTTCTGGATAATTCTGGTGAAGCAGTTCAGAGGCTGGGATTTCAAAGGGTGTGTGTTTGCAAATCAATATCCAAATTATGGTCTAGAACATGTGCCCCTGAGTTCTAAACTGAAAGACATTATTTTGAGGGCTGTCTTCCCTTTCATTCGGTAGTTCTTCATGAACTGATTTTGTGAATACTGCTGTCCTTCATAGTAAAGGTGCACATGGTGGTTTCTCTTATGGGGATTTAAAGCAAATGTCAGTTATTACCCAGCAGTTGCTTCTCTAATATGCACACTTCCACTCATTCACTGTTTTAAAGCTGAAGCCGCAACGTGTGAAATCTCAGCTTTTCCACCGCAGGACAGTGTGCTTTGCTGACTGCTGGCCATGCACATCCCACCTCAGGGGGAGGGTAGAGATAGTCACCTGCATGAGGGGGTCCTGTCACAGGCAGCAGCTCTGCTTTCATTTACCCAGTGCCTCAACTACTTTATGGTACAATCATGTCAAGCATACTGATCATGATGAAAAAGCAATTTCTTTGAAAGGCTAATTAAATTAGTTTTTATTTTATTTTTTTGGTTAATCCTCACCTGAGGATATTTTTTCCATTGATTTTTAGGAAGAGTAGAAGAGAGAAGGAAAGACAGAGAGAAACATTGATGTGAGAGAAACACATCGATTGGTTGCCTCCTGCATGAGCCCCAACCAGGGCCCAGTTTGGGTCCGGGAGGAGCTACAACCAAAGTACGTGCCCTTGAATGGAGAATAAAAGTGACCGACTAAAAAAAAAAAAAAATCAACATATGTGTTCATAATTTGTCATCTCAAAACCATAGAATCTGGAATATTTAAAGCACCTGAGAGAGTCTTCAAATTCATGTTCCTCTTATAGATCAGAAAGTGGGGCACCCACCCTAGGGAGTTACCGTCCTGACCTGAATCCCCTTGGCGGCATGGTGCTGCCATGCAGCTCAGCCTGCTGTTAAAAATGCCAAAGGACTGAGGATGGGGAGGCAGTCAGGCTTGCTTAGGGAAGAGAGCTTTGGTCTGGGTGGGGCCTGAGAGTCGTCCTCTGACATCTAATGACTCACAGGGGTGAGGGATTGGAATTGTTAGAGAAAATAAATTTAGAAGTTTCACAAAGGTAACTTTGGTTTTACTGGAAAAATATAATATTCTAATAATATCAGCTTTCTGCCAGTGGGATGAACTTCCCTGTGAGCTGGTGACCAAGTCTTCGTCAGGAGCAAACAGACCCTGCATGGCCTCTGCAAGGCTCTGTGAGGAACTGTGAGGACCTGTGAGGCTCCATGAGGCTCTGTGGGAACCTGGGAGGCTCTGTGAGGATCTATGAGGATGTGTGAGGACGTGTGAGGACCAGAGAGGCTCTGTGAGGACCTGGGCATTGGCAGGAAGTTGACAGATCCCACTGCTCAGCTAGGCAGGAAAATGGGATTGCATACTGGGAGTACCTTTGAGGAAGGTTTCTCTCTTTTTCTCTCGCTCTCCCTCTCCCTTTCTCTCTCTTCCTTTTTCTTTCTTTTACAACTTCATTGTTGCTTATAATTCACCCATTTCAACAGTATGATTCAATGATTTTTAGTTGCTCTACCAAGTTTTACAACCATCACCAAACATCAGTTTTTAACAATTTTCCCCAATAGGATCCTACAGGGGCAGTCCTTTTAACTAAAGCTCATCTCTAGGATCAAGGTTGTCTAGTGAGGTGCCAGTATCATGGCCACCAAATCATGACGGTGTGCATCACAGCCTGAGTGGCTCACAGCAGGTGTATTGGGTGCTGCTCCACAAAACAAGGGTGAGAAGGGGCTGGATGAAGAGGAAGAGATTGGCAGATGGGTGACAGAAAGCCCGTGAGTGAACCAAAGGGCTAGGTTCATTGAGGTGGCAACAAGAAAAGAGTAAACTCCTTTCTCACTGGTCCTCAGCTCTATAGGTTCCAGCTATAATAAATCCGTTTAAGGCAGTGGACACTCATTCTCACAGCTTGACATAGTGCACTTTAGGGGGCCTTAAGAATACTTGATCACTTGAAAAAGACAGTCATTCAGGAAACTAAAGCTAGCTGCTAGCAATAAAATGACCATAATTGTAATGTCTATTAAAAAAATAGTAACACCCATTTTAAACCCACTTTTAACTCATTAAAATCGCCAGAAAAAGGGAGTCCTTACTAAGCTCGAGCTCCTGTGGTATATCTCGAAAGGCATTGTCAGTGGCCTTCTTGTGGACATTCTGTGGGCATTCTGTGGACATGTGCTGGCTCCGTGCCCTGACCATGCATCACACTGCTGCTGACCCCAAAGACCTCTGTGCTCTTTATTTCATTTTATGTTTTATTATTTTCAATTACAGTTGACAGTCAATGTTATCCCGTATTAGTTTCAGGTGTGGAGCACAGTGGTTAGACAATCATGTTCTTTACAAGTAAGTGCTCCCCTGATATTCCCAGTAGTCACTCTGCTTGTGCTCTTAAGGCAGGCAGGGAACACCACGAGGAAAACTACGTGCGTGCTGTTTTGTGGACACGCTCACACTTCCTGGCTTTGGCATGCCTGGGAGGCCCCCACTAATCACACCTGTGCAATAATGGAAAGGGTGAGGTGAAGCCACCAATCCACATGCCAATCAAAACCCAAGGGCCATTCATGGGATGGGAATATATATTTTTAAGGTTATGCCTAGGACTTGAGCTACGAGAATGTGACCATCTTAGTTGAGAATTGATTCTTTATACAGAACTTGGAAGAGTGGGCTCAGAGTCACTGGGCTTCTAGCACCTAACATCTGAAAGAAGAAAACAACACAAACTACCCCGAAAACCTAAGAAAGCCATTCCAGTTTTCTGAACCTGAAAATATTGTAACATAGCATGTAAGTCTCCAGAAAAGCTGAGGGGAAGAGAATGTCAGGGGTCCTGAGCGGCACTTCTAGTGGGAGGAGATGAAGATGCATGCTCCATCAAAGCTGTAAATTGCAAGGATATACTCTGCTCTGTTTACCTGTTCAGCCAACTGGATAAGAGCCACATCTAACCAGGCTGGCAGTGAATTCTGTCTATTCTGATTATTAGCTGACTGGTGTCTGAATTCAAATTACCTACTTATTTTGTAAGATGTCGGCAATATGACATTATATAGGAGGGGAGCAAATTTAACATCCAAATCTTGCTAGTCTTTTAAAAATAGACACAACTATAAAAGTGGAGTGGGGAAAAATATCCGTGCACAGCACGTGGAATCATTCAGAGAGCTGCCAGAAGACAAGCACATCAGGACCTCTCATTCCTTCAGCACAGCTCCATGGATCTATAAATAAATCAATGCTGGTCACACCAGACAGCCTCCCTTTTCTCCCATCTTGACCTTGAGATATGGCCTGAGGAGACCACAAGTCCCAGCAAGGAGCTTTCAGTCTGCACTTGAGCAGTGCCACATAAAAGATGAAAGCAATTGCAACAGGCACCATCTGCAGCAAGCGCCATGATGCAGCCCCTAGAATTCTGGAACATTACTGGGGCGCCTGTAACTGGCCCCATGTTTGGGCATAGGCCTCACTGACATTTTTCAAGTTATGAATCCACTGGGGATAACTTCCCGAGAGCCATTCTTAGACTTCCGAATGGAGGGCAGAGCAGTGCTGTTAAGACCTTCCAGTCATCAGTGAGCGATGATCCGGGAACCTGGGAAGGCTCTAATAATAAGTGAGAACTGTCGTCAGGGTACTCAAACACTTACCCAGCTATGCATCTTCAAAGCACATTACAAACATTAATTAATTAATGTACACTACACTCCTGTGATGTCGTTAAGTATTATTATCTCCATCTGACATATAAGGAAACAGGTTAAGTGGCTTGTTTGAGGCCACACACAAGCCCCGAGTGGGGCTGGGAACTTACATGAGAAGCCTGACCCGCACTGGCACCCAGTGGCTGGCTCACTGGCTGCCAGAGCTCTCCAATCTGAGAGAGGAGCCTCTGTCTGAAGGCCTGTGGCCACGGTAGACCAACTGATGAGTGTCAGAGGAGTCAGCCCCCAGCTGGCTGTCAGACTCTGTTACCAGGCGACAGCAATGCCACTCCTTATTTTTATACCAGAACAGTAAGAGTTTGACTGGGAGAGCGGATGAGCCAGCTGTACTCTGGCTAACTCATCAAAGGGTCTGGTGCATTGGGCAGTGAAGGCCAGTCTGGCTTCATATTCCTTCGTCACAGGGGAAACACACTGACAAGTCTGGCTAAGTGAAGGTGAGCAGGCAGCCCCCTTTCCTTAGCCAGGTGTCACTTCTAAAGAGTGGGCAATGGAGGGAAGAGAAGATGGAAGAAAAGAGAAAGCATGGCAGGAGGGGCCTGGTGTCTGAGAGGCATTGAGAACAAGGGCAACACTTTGGGAACTGCACTGGGAAATGGGGAAGAAAATTGAGAGCCAAGAGAAACATCACAGAAGGGAGACTGAGACTGGGGAAGAACCACCCTAGCACCTGCAGGGTGGCAGACAGGAAAGGGGGTACTGGGCAAAGGAGAGAGGAGAGACAGCACTATCTTGAACACCTTCTGAGTATCTGTAGCTTTACAAAACTCACTCATTTAGTCCTCAAATCAACTCTACCAGGTGAATATCATGTTATTTTTATCTTCACGTTAGGAATGGGAAATTGAGATACCAATGGTCTATTTTCCCTACACACTTCTCTACCTCTAGCTCTTGCTTACTCTACACCAGGTGAACTGGCCTCTTTGCTGTTCTTCAACCAGCAAAGTACCCCCCACCACAGATGGTGCACTCATAGAGTACCCCCTCCGAACATCTGCATGGCCTGCCCCTCACCTCCTCAGGGCTGTGTTCAAAGGTCTTGTTCTCAGAACAGCCTTCCTGATCGCCGTTTGCCTACTTCCTTTTTCCTCATAGCACACATCCTCCATAATCTAGTCATTTATTTATTGTCCCTGTGTCCTTCCATTAGAAGGTAAGCACCCTTCAAGTAAGGACTCTGCACCCCCAAGGCCAAGAGCAGTGCTTGGCACACAATGAGCACCAGTAAGACCATGTTGGACAAATGCTTCATACTTGCATGTACCACCTATCTTTACAATAATTAGGCTAACTGTTGCTTACACAAAAAGTAGTCCAGCAATTTTTCAATTTGGAAATTATTTTTGTCAAATGTAGCCTGAAATGTTACACATTCTTATTCCATAAGACCTACTTTGGATCTTAATAATTTTTTTAGATCAAGAATCTACTTTTTCCTACTTGAACCTTCTTGGCCTTCGGTGAAAATCAATGAGTGCTGGGACTGACCTGTTGGCCACAAAGACCTCTGAACCATGCATGCATTTCCTTTATCCCCATGACTCTGCCTCATCTGTCAGTGCCCCCTCAACCACTGACTTATGTCACCAAGAGTGATGGCCAGGTGTGTACTTCTGACTTTATTGCTCAGAGGACTGGGGTTTCCCCTCCCCCTCCCACCAAGGGAGGGACCAAGGTCCCTCCTTCTCCTTGGAGGGACCTTGGATGAATAGTGTCCACCTGAGAGTTCTCATTCCACTGGGTCTGTTCAACTCTTCATTTACAAGCCAGTATTGAAGGGTTAGTGCCTCATGTAAATTATTCCCTGATCAGCTGCAGCTCTGACCTAATATTAGAAGAAAAATACTAATATTTACACATAATATTTAATTATCAAATCCCAGTATTGCAGTACAGAGGCTGCATACATGAGTGGAGATTTCTTTAGTTCACGGATATTAAAGGTATAGGGCAGTACAAACATTATGAAATTGAAGTTAAAACAGTCCTAACTGTAGGACTAACATGCTTTATTTCAATAGTGTTCATCATAACTGCTTATACATGACATATGTGCTGTGTAAATATGTATATCCTTCTACATACCCTGCCAGCTTTCCTTATCCATAACTTCTGTGGATGGAGAAGGATTCATGAAATTGGCAGTTGGTACAGTGGCAGTTTTTACCACTGTATTCAAAGACTTTCAAGGGCACAAAGTGTATAATCACAATTACTTTAAAGGGTTGAAATTCCATGTCCTACAGAGACCATGGGCCAGCCTAGAAATGGAAAGTGATCATGAAATCTAAACTAATAAAAGCGAAATATTAAAATTAACCATTTCTCCGAGACAGGGTAAGCCACGCCCACCAGCCAATCAGAGCGGCTGTATGCAAATTAGCCCAGCCAACATGGCGGCCGCCACTCAAGGACCTGAGTAAACAGCCCTTTCCATTGCGGCAGAAGCGAAAGTGAAGCTG